>JAVSBS010007070.1:0-57907 GCA_033124195.1 Coracias cyanogaster | reverse complement strand
TCAGCAGCAGTCACAACACGGGGCTGTTCTCAACACCCTTCCAGCTCCCAGCACAAACCCTGCACCAGGAGGTCTGCTGTGGGGACAATCGCTCAGCCAGACCCACTACAACAGGCGTTATTCCTTCCACACGACCTGGGTGAAAACGTTGGGATGGGGAAATGCCAAATGAGGAACAAGACCAGAGTTGAAATGTGGCTTTGATGCCACCAACCATTACTCAGGCAGAACAGGAAAGGCACCTCTCAGAGCTTCTCCATCAGTCCCTGCAATGAGATGATTGCTACAGCATAACGTTTTGGACAATATGAATCTGACAGCGGCATGGCAAAAGAGAGTAAAAGCCTGGGAAGAAATGGGAGGCTCAAGGCAGACTAGGAGTGGAACCACCATACCATAAATAAAAAGAGAAAAGAAATCACTTTACATATTGCTGGAAACCAAACAATGACAGTTGTGTCACATAATAAGTTAATGGTCGGACTCAATGATCTTAAAGGTCTTTTCCAACCTAAACTATTCTATGATTCTATGGCTTGGAGCTATTTTGTTAAATGCAGAAGCAGCAAGAAGAAGTAAAAAGATACTCTCCCTTGAGCAGACATAAAATCCTTTACTAAACTCAGGGGTCTAGCCAGCAAAGCAAAGAAAAAACCTTTCATTACCAAGGCACCCAGCAGCTCCAGCCCAAGAGGAGACACAGACTATCCCACGAGATAATACTGTCCTTCATGCCACTCAAAGTGGTTTTGTGAAGCCAAATATTCTCCCAGATCTTCAGATTAGAGAAACACAAATGCTAATGATCTGGCCTTGAGCGAGCAGCAGCGTGGGGCATCTCCCTTCTCCATCAAAACCCTTCCCAGCAGACAGCTCGCAGCATGCCTAACAAAGCAAAGACTTTTCCCAGAGCTCTTATAAACCCAAGGTACCCTTTCTGCTACGTGTCAGGGGGGACAGAAGCCCCTAACTGGATCTCAGAGATTCTCTGTTATGGTAATAATCAGAAAACACTGTATTTCTTTTAAAAGGACAAGGGCTGGAGGATGGGATGGCAAGAAATGGGCTGTGACTGTGAAGCCTGGCATCAGGAGGATTCTAAGTGGGGTGATGGAGGACTGAGGGAGTGAGGAGAGCAGCAAGGGGAATAAAATTACCATTACTAGTACTGGACACGAAAGCCACCATTGCCCTTGATGGCATTCATAAAGCACACCCTTAGTAGATATTACGGTAATAGGGTAATATTTTCCGTTAGAGCTGCTACATGGAAAGCATTCATCCATGCCAAGAACGGAGGTCACTGTCTCACCGCGCTGGGATTTCTACTCAAGGGACCCAGCCCTCTATCCTCTTATAAATTCTCTTTTCAAGGAGGAGAGGCAGGTTAGTATTAGGAGACAAGAGGAAATATTTTTAAGTGGACAATGAATCCAGGCCAAAAGTAAAATGCAATTCCACGTCCCTGAGCTTGCGGAAAGCCACCCAAAGGAGACCCGACTGCATCTAGTCAACAGCAACTTTGGCCATGGAAACTGCCAGACACATCGAAAAAGCAAGAAAAGTCAAAAGATTTGCTCTCAGATGCAATTATTTTAACTACGTATAAATGCATCACTTTCTCTACAAGGTATAAATAACTATATGCAATTACCTGCTAATAACGTAGAATTACACTGCAGTGTAAATACAGCAATGCACAAAGATAATCAGATGGTTACTTGTACAATGTAAATTAATTGATAACGGGAGATTTACAATTGCAAATTAGAGCGATTACATTTTGAATACTAAGTTAGATGTTGGGTATTACACACACTTAACCACTGAGCTCTTTCCCCCCCTACTCCGAGCGTGTAACATTCTGCATCACACCTGGCAGTGGGTGCCCCACTCTGGGGTGACAAAGGGAGGAAGGAGGTAACAATTTTCAGAGTCAGCACACACAGGCTTCGCTGTTATTTCCCACGTAATTATCCTACATAATTTCCACCTCTATCTGTTATCTGAAACATTCTCCATGCTGCTGGCAATGGGATACTTAGTTCTGATTAGCTCTGGAGAGAGAAATTTCTCCAGCCTTATCTTCCACTTGCATTTCTGATTCCCTCTCCTCTTAGCTCCATCCGGCACTCAATTTAGTTTCACTTGTGTGGCCGTCTACAGCTATAAACATAAATTGTCTGCAATTTTACGCCTTCAAAATCCCGGGATTTTTTCATTATTTCACCAACATCCAGAAGGCAAATCTACCATCTATTCATAAAATAACAGCAGTGGGTGGTTGTGCTGCTTACTGGAATATGTTTGTCCTTTGCTTGAAGGTTGTGCCTGCCTCCGTATGTGTATATGTGTTATTCCAGAGCGTCTGCCTGTTGTCCCTGGTTCCTGCTAGAAAAAAGGATGTCTGCAGTAGCCGTTTGTTGATTTTCTATTGACTTCTGTTTGAGGCTGAAGGTGTTTCTCATTACTTTCTTATAATACAGCGAGGATACCAATTTAGAGACATTGACCTTGTAACGATGTTGATTTCTTCTCGTATTAGTGCCTGTTTTATGACCTGTTCTGTGTCTGTGCGTTGCTGATTTGGGATTACGTGAAGCAGCTCCTAGGCTTGGTGTGCCAGCCTGCCTGTGCTCACAAAACTTCAACCCTGTCTTGATTTTAACCCTGCTGTTACAACCGCCGGGATTTTGAGAAGCGGTTCAGTTGATGGGACAGTTTTGCTTAAATGCACCCGACCTAAAAGTTTGAACTCCGACAGACAATTTAACACTTAATCAGTGTCAAATTAGGCAGTTACAGTGTGGAAAGAGCACAGTAACCTGTTATTTGGTGTAAGCACTCAGAACATCACAGCCAACCTCAACCATTTAAAGTCACTTTCAACATAAATCTGCAAGAGTGGAGGTGGTTTTTTTGCCTTCTGCTTTATGACCCTTCCTTTTTCATTTTACAATTAAAACTTTTCAAACTTCCTCTTGCAACTAGTGAAAAAAGTTATTTCAAGTGGGAGGGGAGAGTACACCATGCTGTGCCAATAGAAATAAGGAATTCCTCCCAGGGTTGTTAAGGCATGTACTGATTAAAACTACAACTGCACATAGCAAAAAGAGGACAGTTTGGCAGTCTAACTGGCTGCATTTTTATTATTTCCTCAATAGCTCTAAAAATGATGCCAGAAGGATTATTAGAGGCTGAGGTCCCAGTTCTCTCTGAATGAGGTTTTAGTGCCCCACAATGACATACATAAGCTTCACAAATCTGGTACATGAATAGATCCAAAGGGAAGGGCATAAACACTGGACAACGTGGAGGAGTTTCTTACTTAAGCAGCACTGAATGCATCCTTCAGTTAGATCTTTAGGATCTGCAGGGTGCTCAGAGATGGTGAATTTCAAGTAGAATGATAATTTCCTCACTACTGTTTCCCTGCTGGTAGTCACAGAGATGCAGAATCATTGCAGGCTCACTTCGCATGCCATTTTGTTACGAGAAAAGCTGTTATTTTCAAATGATAACCATGCAACTCTTTTTTCAGTAATTTATGAATCCAAAACAAATGCTCCAATAGCTTTGAAACTACTTTCCAGTATGCAAACATTCTCCTATGTCACAGCTTTCACACCACACCCTTCCAAGCCAAAGCCTGGCATGTCTTGGTGCTGCAGAGAAGACCTGAACCAAGAGCAAATGTAGGAGTCTGCAAAACAGAGGAGGAAGGGAGAGGGGGTCTTGCGTGTCAGATGCCCATCAGCACACAGTGAGATCTTCCAGCGTTCGTGGACACAGGAAAGGAGAAAGCTGGAAAGAAACCCGTTGTGAGCAGCACATCAGGTCACCTGGAGCTTGGGTTTTGCTTAATATAGAAAGGAAAGGCCCACAAGCAAAGTGTCCTTCTGATTTCATTTCCTTGAAGGGTCAGGTAGAAGACCAAGGCATGGTGGTCCAGACGACAAGTGCTTTACTTCTGTGGTTTGGTTACTAGCTAGGTAGGAACCTGAATGCACCAGACAGGACAATTCAACTGGAAATCCCTATTAATTTTTTTTGCTTACCAGGTAAGAAATTATCAGCTATATGATCTGTAGGTCACCCAGCCTGCGCGAGGCTGTGTAACCTGCAGGTTAAACGTGCGTGATTATATACGGCTTGTTTACAAGTACGACTGAACTAATTGATGGAAGAATCCTGCTGCACCCAACTGACCTCACTATTGTTCCGATTAAGAAAAGGTCCCTGCAGAGCAGCCACAGCCAGCGCTTCCAGAGCATTTTCAAATCGGATGCGCTATTTTACCAACATGCAGAGATATTTCACGCTGCAGTCACCCCTAACAGCATCCTCTATCAGATGACAGAAAGGAACTTGCCACCCATCACTAGGAGACGGTGCAGTAATCATCTGAGAGACGCCGTACTGGCAGCATCATTAAAATGCATGACATATAGTCTGGCTGCTATCAGATCAGCGGTGCATGGGAATATGATGTCTATAATAGGGAACATACTGGCTCCAACCTTTGTATTCGTTTGGGATACCTTGACTACATCGGAGCTGGGCTGACTTATTTCAGAAAGGGGAACGGGCCATATGTACAGGTCTCCCGCTGGCAAGCGTCACGAGGAAAGGGAACACAGAAAGCATACGAGCAGCTCTTTACAGCAAGTCCGGTGGAGAATGAGGTTATGATTTTCAGTTTGCAAATTATTAGCGTATGCCTGGGTAAGAATATAAAGGTTCCCTTACATAAGGGAGCAAGAGAAACAGAGCACATTTACTTATTCTTCAGCTCTATTGTACTTTCTCTGTAGGAGGTGAAAACTGGCAATTACTCTTGAAGATGCACAGATAGGAAGACAGAACATAAATCAAAATAAAAAGAATATGAATGCATTCTCCAGTTATTCAATGGATATTTATTCAACCAAGGTGCTGGGGAAAGGCTGTTATAGAGAGCTACCCAGCACATTATGAGAAGTTTCTCCGATCTGCTTGACGTTACCTGGCAATCAGAAGAAAGGGAGATGAAGAGAAGCGGCGATATTTTATGCAGCACACAATCCAAATAAAGCCATTTGGAAAGAAAAGGTCGGTACTGGTCAGGTTGACATGAATAGTATTTGTATAAGATGCAAGTAGTTCATAATAAATACACCCCTGAATTTTAGGAACGCTTGCAAAAGTTCTATTCTTGCGCTCTAATGGGATTTTAAGGGAGGAGAGGAAGACATTCACATGGACACTACGTAATTTTAAAGACCGTATTCTTGCTCTAAAAAAAGCCTTCATGTATTTGAAGGTCAGAATTCAGATGAACTCACTGGAATTCATATTCATCAGGAAGAAACAAAATAAGTCCTGGGAAGCCCATTAAAAATATATAATGTGCTTTTTTCCTCAGGAATTACGCTGAAATTGGGTGTCATGTATCTGGCTTAATGCTCTAATGGTATGACTTGAACACTACTGGAGGATTTACAGGAAATATCTGTTCCTTATCTGATTATAGAAGGAAACCAAAGTCTCGCAGTGTGACGCTCCAAGGTGGCTTGCTGTCAACCTAAACCTCCAAAATTAACTATTTATCATCGGATTAAAACAGAGCTCAGGTCAGGCACACTGTTCAAGCTCAAAGTATTGGACCCCAAAGGAATATTAAAAAAAAAAAACAAAACAAAGCCAAGCAAGAAAATACAGAGGCACGGAGAAATGAAGTGACCTGCCCACTATTGCAGAACAAGAAATACAACACCAGCCCCTCAGGCGAGACCTATAGACACCAAGTCGTAGGCTGGAAATGGTGACAAACCAAGCTTGGTGGCAGTTGTTACCAGAGCAAAACACCTTGAAGAACAATTTCTATATAAGAAATGATTTAGGAGATTGCCAGCTAGCAAGAAATCAGTCAAAAAAAAAAATCTTTTTGGAAAGTCTCTTCTAATGGAAAACGCAGAAGCTCATCATGAGATCCTCACTTTTCAAAAAGAGCAGCACGGAGGCTCTTTGTCGAGGCTGGAGCTTTGCAGATGTGATTTTATCTTAAAAGCAGGTCCTTGAAAACCACTGGGAGCACGCCAAGGAGGCACACAGGTGCTTCAGGGATCTTGAAAAGATATGGTATATAGCAGGAGACAAATCACGAGAGACAAGTTAGATGCAGGGGGTGCGGCGCAGCACCCACCAAGCCCCCCAGTATGGGGGCAAACGCCTGGCAGGGGCTGTGCTGGGTCCCTGCGTCTGGATTATATGAGTTCCTCAGTACAGCTGAGGAAGGATCAAACAATTTTCGGCTACCCTGCAAGCGTTGAGCTGAGGTTGTGGATGCCAGTTCCGTGGGGCACGGGTGCCTGCATCCTTCCAACTGGGTCAGTGGGTCTACTGGATCCCTGCTGGGGATCCCACGAGCTGATGCTGAGAGTAATCCAAAGGACTGGTACCCCACTTGCTATGCTCGTTTGGATTATATCCAATGAAATGAATTATATTCTTATAGAATATTCTGTATTATTAATTACGTTATGGTTATATTCAATGAATGAAAACAGCAACGTCAACAAACTGTAGTCCTTTAATTTATAAAATCTATTGGTAGTAACTAGAAAGAATCACGTTGAAAGACCCAGGGGAATCCAGGGGAAAAATCACAAGAAAGTGGCATTTTTGCATTGAAAACTTGAGCAGCACACTTCAGCAGTCGGGCAGGAAAGGAAGAAGGTTAAAAGTTTAATAAGCTGAGTTTAATTACAGAAAATAAAGATATACATATATACACACTGGAAGCGTCCTCTGAGAACTGTCTTCCAAAAACCATGGACCCTTGAACCAAAGCCAATGGCCATGCACAGGCTGGGGAAGCCACAAGCACAGGCTGGGTGACAAGAACACAGGAGAGAGGCAGGGAAGAAAATAATAGATGTTCTCCAGCATGTGTAGGAAATTTGATGGGATATTTCTAATGCAAATGTCTGGTAGACTGGGGACAGAAGCTTTTTTTTTTTTTTAGTAACAGGATAACTAAGATGAGATTACTTATGCATGAATGCAATATTACAGTGCCAAAAAAGCTAACAGTGAATTAATTCCCCTGCCTACCGATTTAAAGGACCAGGTCACAGCCTTGTCAAATGGTTTTGCATGTCACAGCGTGGTCTGTAGGAGTCTAGCGCTGCTTGTTGGGTTTTGTCGCATGCCACCACCACAACAGACAGCTCACAGACAGGTAAGGACCAAGTCTCTGCCCTGATTTTCTCCTGGTCCTCGTGGACCAGGCATCCACCACCTCAGCTTAATGCTTGCAGGGTAGCTGCACCTCCTGAAATTGTCTGATCCTTCCTCAGCTGTATTGAGGAACTCATATAATCTGGTATGCAAAGCTTATGTTTACTTTCATCAGCTCTAGACTCCCAAATGCCTTGCTACATACCCTACAAACACTAAATAATGTGTAATGCACCATACACACGGTACTTGCATAGAGAGGGAAGCAAAGATCGCGATGCATCAGTATTTGGTAGCTTCTGCATCACATTAAAAGCGGTCCAAGCTGCCACTCCAGAAAGTTTGGGGTTTTTTTAGTAATCTTAATTGTTGGGCTTTTTCACCTTTATTTAAAGAGTATGAGGCTCTCCATCTTGAATAGAGAAGTAACGTGTCTTTGCCCAAAACAATATGCAGCATGAAGGAAATTCAAACTGACACTATTTCAAGACAGCAAAGACAAACTGATTTAGCAACTCTGACAGGCATTTATAAGCAAAATAAAATGTGAATCTAATTTCAGCCTACCGTACTGAAATAATATGCAACATGTTTTGATGTCATGGCATGAATATTTCATATATGAACAGCATCTTGTTTAGCAGCGAGATGCTTCTAGACACCCACGAGAGGAGATCCTGGGAGACAGAGGAAGCTTAATTGCTGTTTCTCAGTGAGCAACTCAACAGTACAGTAACTTTTAGATCCTTATTGACTTCTTAACTGTTTTGCCAGATGTCAATATGTAAAAGTTTAGAAGTAAAAATCATGGCTGAACCTTTCCTTCTAATTAACGGCTGCATTGATCAGCTAGGTTTTCCTCTTGCCTTGTGTCACAAAACCCACTGGATTTCAGAAGGGGCCCTGCCAAAAAGGTATTTATCCTTATGGCCTGCTAGTAAAAAACCAGGGCTGAAATCTCCACCGTGCTAACAGCATCGCTTTTTAAAAGTGCATTGATAATGAACAGCCCATTGAACTCGGGCAAAGTTGGGCATTTACAATCTCAAAGAGCATTTTGCATTGAGTTTCAAGGTTCACCAGTTTCATAGCCAGCATGGCCACATTTTCATTTCCTTCATTTCAAATTTAGAAAAAAATAAAAACATCACAAGGTTACACCTCGCACAAGAAATCGATCCCAAATTCCACCGGGTAGTTAACCGATGTATGTAGAAAATATAGTTCAGCTACTGCTACAGTTTTGCTAAATTTTGTTGCAAAACATTTGCGCAGCCCTTGAAGTTGCCCATTATGTTCTAGCCTAAAATTATAAGCAACAAAACAAATGCACATAATTTGAATGACACTGAATATTCAATAATGGTAATGACTTAAATATTAGAAGCTCTTTGCTGTGTATTTCTGGGGAAACCGCATTTGTCCTTGACCTTTGCTTACTCATTATTTTGTCAACACATAATTAACACATTCATAATATCATATAAATGCCACTTATTGATAGTGTCCCAAGGGCAACTAGTTATCTAGGAGGAACATGGACACATTAACATTTACTGACTCATTCAGCTTCTCTTCTGCATTAAACTGAAGAAATCCATTTGTCAAATCTCGCAGAAATGTATATTAAACAGGCAATATTTAGGAAGGTAACGTTTTAAATTTTGTCAGACCACAGTGACAGTCATTTGAAAGGACAGTCCCTAATGAGAGCAGCAGCAATCCTGATCTTCAGCACAGAGATGCTGGTACCACCTTCAGATGGTACACATCTGATGTAAATAAATAGAATTTACTTTCTTTTTTCTATTTTATTTATATTTGTTCTTACTTAGCAACAGAAAATTGCTGCGTATACTGGATAAACGCTTCAAATTCATCTTTGGTGAAGTGCGCCTACTCAAGAGGGTAACATTGCCCCCAAGGCACCAGCTCAAAAAGGTTCGAGGTCATGCAGCAGTTCAGGTATTTAATCATATTATACAGTATCTCCTTACCTACAGATTTCACTGCTTTGTGAGATGTTGAGTATCTCCTGCAGCAAGGCCAAGACCAAGAGCCTGGCAAAGGGGTTTAAGGAAAGTGAAAAATAATCTTGTTTTTTTCTCCCAAACAATTTCTCCATTATTCATCAACACAACTAAATACTCAGGGCCACTTAAGATTATTTTGAGCGTTCTGTTCACTGTACTTGACTTCTATCTGGGATTTATTTTGAAAGACTTTGGTCACAAATATCTGGGAAAACACATGTCAGCACTTAGGCAGAGCTGGCAAATTTTTTGTGAGCTCGAGTTCAATTTAAAATGGAAATGGGACTAATTAATTACTTGAGATGGAACAAGAGCGGGATTTCAGCGTATGCCTAGAATGAAACAATGCAAAAAAGCAACTACGGGCGCGATTCCAACGAGAAGAATCACAAGCAGCACATCCCAGCGAGCGGGAACAGGCAGGAGTGAATGGGAACAGGCAGGAGCAGGCAGGAGTGAGTGGGAACAGGCAGGAGCAGGCAGGAGTGAGTGGGAACAGGCAGGAGCAGGCTCCCCAGGCTGCAGCCAATACAGAAATGGCCTGGAGAAAGGCACAGAGGAGTAACAGGCTCTCAGGATGACACTGGGACATTTTCTCCCCTAAGGGAATGAAAATAATAACAAGAAAGATGTCAAACAGAGAACCGATGGATACTGGCAGGCCCATCACCAGTGCCTGAAGGTATGAAGAAGTCCTGTGGATGAGGAGCTGTGGCCATAAACAAGTGTCCCCGTGTCATGCTCATGGGACACAAGTAGGGCTGGGCTGCAGCAGGAGCTGCTTTGCAAGGGAAAGATGCAGAAAGCGATGCTGGAAATTCATCTGCATCCTGGAGGCATTGGTTAGGCTCTGAATAATCTGGATTAAAAGTTGCTTCTAAACCAGAATCTTTGCGTAAAAAAAAAAAAAAATAGAGAAAAAGTTCTTGGTAAACAGACAAGGAATGTACTACACAAGGCTCCAACAGGGGAAAAAAAATGAATAAAGGAAGGAACAGCTACTAGGTTTTCATTTTGTACTTTTGCAATAGAAGAAATGAAATATAACCCAAAGTGAGTAAGAAGCAGGTGATGTAAGGAATCAATACACAAAGTTATCAAATAAGCAAAGCTCTCTGCTAGAAGAGACCTTTTTTGACAGATCCCATTGGAGGATATCTTGAGCATTTTGGCATTAAAAATCACAAGTAGCCCTGGGCAAATCACAGATTTTTCCCTGCTAATGTTGATTTAAAAATACGTAAATGTATTCACAAGCTAGAAGGTGCAGATAACGACTGTTAAACGTGCAGAACAGTGACCATTAAAAACAATAGCAGCAAATACACAAAAGAAAACAGTTTTCAAATTTGATTTTTTTTCTCTGTTCACCATGGAAACCTCTCTCTAACCATTCTCATCAAGTTCTGCTGAAGAAATACAACAGGGAAAGTTTTACCCTCCTCTGTGTGTAGTGGAGGGCAGAATTCTCCCTTTTGTGCCTTGTCAAAACAGTTTGAAATAGGAATGTTCGTCTATCCACAGAAACAAATCCACAAACTCCTCACAGATCAAATATTACCCATCACAAATTCTTAGGTTCTGTTTTGGCTGCAAGTGGTGAAAAAGGCTAATCTGAAGTACAGCAAACACGGATCAAGTCTGCGATCGGCTCAGCCCCCTCTGCACAATATTCCTCTCTCCTGGAAGGACCTGCATGGAAAATATATCTGGAAGTGTCCAGGGTCTCTGACAAGTTACTGACAGCTGATGGATGGATCAAGTCCATTCAGAGACTACAGGAAGAAGGGTCAAATAAGTTCTCAAGCTTGATTCCAACTGCTTCTACTTCAAATTGCAGAACCAGGAGGTATTTTCTCCTGGAATACAAAATGAGAGGGTTCAGAAGCGCAGGGGACCAGTGACAATGGCTAAGGAGATGAAAGGACAGGGGAACCTTCACAGCAGAAGGACGAATCTCCTTTTTCTTCATGCAGAGGATAATGAATGAGTTGACAACAGCAGGAATTCATTTTCAGCTACAAGTATTGGTCTTAAAAAAAACTTTAGAGTGCTTTTATATTTGTGTCGTTATCGTGTGGAAAGTATTGAAGACTTTACAGCACTTAACTGTGACCAGTGATGCTGGGTGTCTGTGCCAACGTGTCATCGTTTCCAACCTAAATGATTCTATGATTCTACTCGATGATCACACTCGAGAGCTGGAAATGCTCTCCCAGATCAGCATCCAGCCCACTCGCGCTACCAACATACCATCACGTTACTCCCTTCCCAAAGCCATCAAAGTCACCTCAACGGCAGTTTTATGGTTTCTAAACATGTTCAGATTCAGAAAAGGATAAGGAATTTTTCAGATACGTACTATGACCCAAAGACTAAAAGGATTATTAAAAAACCCTCTGCTATTACTGCCATGCTCCTGTTTGCAGCTAATACATTTAGCCATTTGCAGAAGTGGAATATGAGGAGCCATCCAAAA
Source organism: Coracias cyanogaster (assembly GCA_033124195.1). Taxonomy (NCBI): domain Eukaryota; kingdom Metazoa; phylum Chordata; class Aves; order Coraciiformes; family Coraciidae; genus Coracias; species Coracias cyanogaster. Next base: position 46,174 of record JAVSBS010007070.1, on the reverse strand, counting down.
CAGACACACATTTCCTGCATGTTTTTCATCAAACTAATTCTCCTTTCATCCATATCCCGCCTGTACAAATGACATCCTTCCTACAAACTAGTCCACAAGACCACAGCACCATTTATCAATCAAGATACGGATGCTCATTAGCTGCTTCTCCTTCTGCTATTTACTTTTTTGGCCTCCATTCACCTTTTCTTCTCAGCTTGCAGAGTATTTGGGTCAGTAACTTTCAATGCTTTTATTTTGCTCTGTCTCACACACCCCAGCAGGTGTTATGGGAAACGCATCTATTCTAGTTGTATTATTAATTTATAAACACAAAACTTACACAGACATAGACTCTGCAAAATCAAACCACCCTGGGGATAGCTAGCTACCTTGAGTTCACAAATACTACTGACAACTTTCCTACCTTCACCTTTTCAGATTTTATGTCTAATTTAAGATAATTCTTTTTTTTTTCCTACAAAAGACTCCAAAAAAACATAACAGAAGGAAAAAAAAGGTGTTTGGTTAGAGAGACAGAAAGAAGGATGGTGATGAAGAAGTTTTTTTTTTTCTGGTCCTAAGTTAATCCTGTGGGAAATCAGTGCAATTCAAAGGGCTTTTTTTTTCCACAACTAAACATCTAAGTCAGCCCATGTTCATCTGAAACACAGTTTACCTTAGAAAGGCCAAAGAAATAAAGCAGCCCGTCAATTATTTAAAGTGTTTGGCCCTGATCCTGTAAGGGCTTGGGTACATGTTTAATTTCATCACAATCTTAAAGCCAGAGCCTTCCACAGCCAGAGGCTCAGTCCATGAAGTGGCTGCAAAAGAAAATGCCTGAAATGGCTTTTGCAGTTGAAAGAGTCATTCTGGTTGTGGATGAAGGATGCTCTGAGCAGGATGAATCCAGACATGGTTGCTAAGGGCATGGTCCCTGGGCCCCTGAGCTCAACCACCTCCATCAGCAACCATTTCCCAGCAGGCTCCAGATGTGGACTAAGTGCCAAGGGACGGGGTGACAGTTCTGCCCCCCAACCTCACAGGCCAGATCCAAGGGCACCAGCTCACATTCAGCCTGCATCACCCAGCGTCCCCAGGTCCTTCTCAGCAGAGATGCTGAAATGCAGGTGTAGAAATTCAGGAAGCACAGCTATATAGTTAATATACATAAAAATCTACTTCATTACATAAAAATAGAAATATAGATAATACACATAATCTTTTGTTGTTACAGGAAGCGAACTGCAATGGAGATATGCATTCTTCTGTTACATGGAATTTAATTAGTTACTAAATTTAGATACTGCCAGTATAGTTACAGAGGATTCACTGCAGTTGGATTTAAATACTGCATGATATTTTCTATTTCACACAATACTAATGGATGACATTGTGTTACTGTAGATATTGTCAAGAGTTTCTAGGTGAATGCTTAGGTCTTCTCATACTGTCTTAGACAGCTAAATCATATTGGATTACTTTTTTTAAAAATACACTTTCAGTCCCAGGTATTGGTAGTTTTAAAGCAAGTATTCAGAGAGAACATGAACCCCATGTGGTGCGGAAGGACTGATCCAAAGCAAAAACACAAATGCAAAACTAATTACATCCGTTTTAAGCATAAGACTGAGCTATGACACAATCCATGGGGGATAAGAAAAGAAGTCGGTGTTAAAATTTCTCCTCTGCCCTAAACTTGTTATTTTTAATAGCTCAGTACCCTAAAATTCAAAGAATTTGGGTAGAGCTTACTGGAAACTGAAGTGCCTAAATACCTCTGATCATCTTGGCAAGTGCATCTCAGCTCTACAGCCGCAATAAAACAGCACACAACCAGCTAAGGAGAATTCTACATGGATAATTAAAGACCTGACGTTTTAAGTCCATGCAGAGACTACAGGAAGATGGGTCAAATAAGTTCTCAAGCTTGATTCCAACTGCTTCTACTTCGAACTGCAGAACCAGGAGGTATTTTCTCCTGGAGACACTGGGCTTAGCTATAGCCTGGCCTAAATTTTCAGAGTCTTGTTCAAAAGTCACTGAGACAGACAGCATCTGCAATTTCAGCCTGGTGCAATTTGTGAAGGATTTTATAAATCCTTGCAGAGCATCCCCCAACCTTCTTTTTTTAATTTTTTTTTTTTATTGAACAGACTCAAGCAATCCCAAACTACTTTGCAAGATCTGTGCCATGGTAATGCACGGGGCTGACATCCCAGGTCTGCCAAGAGATTGAAGCTAGATGAGCCAGAACCAGAAATGCCATTTTAAAATGTGACCCTGAAGTTTATTTTTGACAGATGGGATTCTCCAGGTATAGAACTGTGTTATCTCCGTAATATCTGAACTCAATTTAAGTTTGATCTATAAGATTATTTTCATTTCAACCCCTTTGGACACTTGCAACAACAATATTTCCCTTCTCCCTACACGAATCTAATTTGGTCTCGCACTGCAACTCTGCTTAGAAAGCTGTTTAGTGGCAATGTTTCAGAAATATGAATCAAATTTTCTTGAGTGAAATAAAAGCAGCTATCCAGGAAAGGATAATCCACTTTTCTAGGGGCAGTGATTCCACATTTTAGGTAATGGTTCTAAAATACAATAATAATCATAATAATAAAATAGCTCTGAGATACAGTGCGTGCTGATAGCAAGCAGGCTGTCAGAGGTAGCCTCGCTGTCTCTGGATACACTGGGAATGATGGGAAGCATCAGCTGATCCACAGAGCTGTATAGTTACTCCACGTATCTCAGAACATCCTGACACGTCAAAGTAACAGAAAAAGACATCAGTGTAAGAGCTGAGGGTTTGTCCCGGGGCTTGTGTCCATGTGGAGACCACTCCAGCGTCAGGTTAAATGCTTTTAAAAGAAGATTTGAAGGATCTTCCTCCTGGGACTAAACAGAAACACCTGCGCTAGATGTCGTCTTCAGGCAGAAGGAACAACCTCTTCCCTCTGCACCACCTTGGCAGCCAGGAAGAAGGTCCTTGGGATGGAGAGTCCTTGGGATGGAGGAATGGGACAGTCCAGCCAGATGCTGTCAATCCCTCCTCTTCTAGAGCAAGGGAGCCTCTCTGGCAGCAGACCAACCACAAACAGTTTTTTTGGCAAGTCTTCCTCAGATTGTGTTTGCAGAGGAGAAGGATCCCTAATTCAGCCTTCTATGGGACGCTGTTCTTACTGTAAATTGCATGAGCCACCATGCAAACGGAGCCGCCAAAGCAGTAAATGACAGAAGAGCCCAAGCAGAAGAGAAATGAAGAATTGAAAGGGAAGATTTTTTTTTTTTTTAACGCCAATAAAAATGCTGCACTTCTGTCCATTTATGCTAGCCACTGCAGAGCGAGCTCCTCCATGTAATCTCGGCACAGGAGCTCCGATGTACCACTTAATCTACTGTAAAGGACTCTGTTCATCCCACCCGAGGCTGCCCAACCGTGCGCTGTTCAGCGCCGCTGCAAGCTCCCACTTACATAGGATTGAACAAACCAGAAGGTATTATTGAGCTATTGTTGCATCTTTTGCCACATGCTGTCAAGTTTCTAACTTCACCGGTCCAGAAGATTGAAGGAGAAAAGCAGACAAGACAGTACAATCACGAGGTGGTCAGACTTTATACTTGCATGTGATTGACCTTGAAGCTTGCTCTTGTAGCAATAGGACAAAAGGAAATGGCCTCGAGTTGCACCAGGGGAGATTTACATTGGATAACAGGAAAAATTTCTTCACCAAAAAGGTTGTAAAGCCCTAGAATAGGCTGCCCTGGGGAGTGGTGGAGTCCCCATCCCTGGAGGGGTTTCAAAGCCACGGAGATGTGGTGCTGAGAGATGTGGGTTAGTGGTGCCCTGGTAGTGCTGGGGGAATGGTTGGACTCCATGATCTTAAAGGTCTCTTCCAACCAAAACGATTCTATGATTCTTCAAGGGGAAAGAATCAAGATTGAAAACAAATAAACAAACAAAACAAAAATACCAACACTCTCTCCACCAACAAAGTGAAGTTAACAGGGAAGCAGAAACCAAACCAAATCCACCTGATCCACGTTGACAGCACAGCCATGCTGCACAATGATGCCATCCCAACATACTCAAAACATGCTGGGACATAACCATTTCAGTGTCTTAAATCAGACCGTTTCAAACATGCATTCTCTTTTTAAGAGGCCATATTATCATGATGTTTCGTTTTCTGGAGAAGGGCATCTCCAGCTCATATATAAACCTGTGGTGAGAGCAGGTGACCTGGTTTCTGGTGGGTTTTCCCCGCCAAGGAGCAAATGTGGATGTACTGAACTGCTCTGCATGCTCAAAGATGCTCTGGACAGTGGATCAATACGCCAAACAATTCAGTGTCTTCCTGAACTTCAGAAATTCAAGTTCAGAGCTCACATGCCTGACATGGCCAAAACCACGCAGTGGCTGTATTTAGCAGCTACCCAATTCTGCACATTTCCTGAAGCCCTCTTGGTGCAACCCAGCTGCAGTTTCGAACCACTCTGTGCCACCTTCCATCTATTTGCTTTCTCGAGCATTGCTGAATGTTTAATTTCTAAGCCCTTGAGGGTGATTGAGCCAATGACCAAACGTACAGTCAGCTCTCCACAATGAAGTGCTCAACAACTCCAGTTTCATGAGCTGCTGATCACAGCAAACAGGCCAAAAACCCACAGCACCAACTAAGCTCTCAGTTTAGAGCATCATCTCTCCTCATCCCATATTTCTCAGCTATGACCTGCCTTTCAACATGTCTAGTAATTCAGCAACTAAAAGAGGATAAGAACCTTTTCAGGAACTGGGTTCATCTACCGGTAAAGGTGGCAAAGAGCAAGATCACAGCCAGGAAGATGTGGGACTGCAGCCCTCCTATGGCCAATAGTCTAAAACGTGATGATTGCTGAGGATCTTGGAGAGGTCTGTGGTTTAAAACAGCCTGCAGATTCAGAGCAGCCTGTGGACAAAGCTCTCCATCAGCCCAGACCAGATTGGGAGAATCTGTCATTTGAAGGTGAGCAAATTTTTGTCCTTTTTAACATTTTGCTGTGTATTTACAAAGGTCTGTGGTGATAGGACAAGGAGTAATGGGTTCAAACTGGAAGAGGAGAGATTTAGATTAGAAATTAGAAGAAAATTCTTCACTCTGAGGGTGGTGAGACACAGGCACAGGTTGCCCAGGGAAGCTGTGGATGCCCCATCCCTGGAGGTGTTCAAGGGCAGGCTGGGTGGGGCTTTGAGCAACCTGGTCTAATGGGAAGTGTCCCTGCCATGGCAGGGGGGTGGGAACTAGATGATCTTTGAGGTCCCTCCAACCCAAACCATTCTATGATTCTATGAAATATCTCCTAGCAATGCACGCACCTTTCCAGTGGCAAAAATGAGCCGTGGCCTGTGAGCATTACTAGACATACTGTGCTCACAGCTTTAAGTTGTCTGTCGCAGTGTGACATGATAAAATGTAAAGCAGATGAAACCTTCTCAGTCTAATCCTTTTTTCCCTATGGACGTTCACTAAAAAAAAAAAAAAAAATTGTCAACAGAATTGCATCATGCTCCCCTAACAACTCACAAGCTGGGGTTTTTCCCCCCTCCTCTTTCAAGTCATTCACAGCAAATTACATCCCAAAGTGAAAAACTCTGGCCACTCACAGCCAGTCATGCTTTCAATATCCTCCTCAGGGATGAAGGACATGCCAACTCCTGACCCGCACACTCGTTGCAGAAAGCCCTCAGCCGGTCAGACCACCCTGTTCCCAGCTTCCACCGAGCTGAGCAAGCAAAGCCAGGAACCCATTAATTCGCTGCATGACTTATGGTTCCCTGCAGCACCTTTTGTTCACTGTCAAGGTTCTGCAACAATGACGGATGCAGCTACATTCAGCCCAAAACTCTAGAATTTGATATACTAAATCATTCTAGATATTAAATGTCTCAGTGATAAGCCTAGCAAATGAATTCCTCTGGAGCCTACACTCTCTGCTGTACACAAGGCAGGAGGGATTCCCGATACAGTCTCCTGTCGCTTCATGGAAAATTATGCAGTTTGGTAGCACTGTCGCTCCCAAGAAAGAAACCAGAATCCCAGGAAAATGCACACAACTTCCAGTGGCTAAAAGATGCTGCAAATCTGCCTGAATAACTGAGGCAGCAGGAGGAGTTTGGGGCATTAGGAGGTCGCCAGTTATTCCTATTTTAATAGCAGTAGCTGTACACGCAGATAAAATTTCCACTTACCCTACTAAATAAACAGAGAAGACTGCAGCAAAATAAACAGGGGAACACAGTCAGAATGCTTAAGTAACAAGACACAGGCAGGTTTTCAGTCTTATCAACCTCACTATTAATCTTTTTTGTTCAAAATGATCTCCTTCCTTCAGCCACAGCACACTGAAGCCAAGAGAACTGCTGAAAAAAGATGCATTTCTACTAATTTGTAAAGAATACGTAACTTTTCAGAGGAATCCTACACCAAAACAGATTAAGGTGTGAAAAGGGTGGAGCAGTTGCTACTGTTGCTTTTTATTTCTCAAAATCACCATCAGATGTTATCACAGTGGTTGACACCAGAAAGACTCTGCAAGCTTCATAAACAATAGAGGTATTACCCATTATCACACCACAAGTACAAATTAGTTTGACCTTTCCAGCTTTCTCATACTAGGCTTCCTTTTTTCCACTTGACTAGAGAAAATACTGAGTCAATCCATGTTCTGCACTCAGATCTATTTGGCTAGTGCTTTTTTTCCCCTACATCTGCAATTAGGAGACCCATCAAACACTGAATTTACTCTGACTCACACCAGCACAAGCCAAAAAAGAAACTAGGAAAGACCAGCTTTACACTTAGCATTGCTCCATACCTGTTTTTCCCATCTCTGCCTTGCTGGTAAAACAGTGTGTGACATGTTCATCTAATATTCATGGTAGGAAGCGTTGGCAGACAATAAGAAAATATTGCTATGGCAGCAGAAATCAGGGAGGGAAGGATGCTTGGTGCCTTCCATCTGCCCTGCCCATCCCTCCTGCCCACAGACCTTACCCCTGCCCAGCGAGAGATGCCTGCTTGATGCCCACCAAAAATGGAGCTGGCAAAGCAGCCAGCAGATCTGTTTTGCCATGGGGATTTCTGGACCAGACTAACACTGAGCTAACCTTAACAGACACACGAACATCCCCAGAAAGCCCTCCTGAAAGACATCAAGTAGAACGGTGCACAAACTAAACCTTGTGCTACGCACTTTCCAGGACAGCTTCTCTGCACAAACTGTGCGCTCACTGCTTGTGGGCACCGATTTCTGCGCTGATTTCTGATTATTCTTCATGAATAATCGGTTATCAGCAAGTCTGACTGTGCTGGATCCAACAGAGGAGTCCTCTTGTTCTCTTGATCATCTCACGCTGAAACCAAAGGAGCTGGGAAGCAGCAGAGAGAGGGTAATGCTGAGCAAGCCGCAAAAAAAAAACCTTCCGTGTCAGCCAAAATGTAAGAGGACCTGCTGCATCAGGCTGTGCAAGTAAAGATGGATAACAGGGAGTATAAAAGCAGCTGGGAAAAATGAAGGGGAAACTGAGAAGCAGAATGGCTTTGTGGGTCAACAGAGAATCACGGCGCCAATGAAAGAAATGTGTCAAGGAGAAAAATGATGCATTTTTTAAACGGATTCCTCAGAATTAGGAATCCTGAGAAAACTACACTGTAAAAATTGTGATTACGGTTATTGGCATAAAATCCAACATCCGTCTAGAAGCCTGCAAACTGGCACTGGCCTGCATAGAAGGGTGTGCTCCCAAAGGTCCCAGGCTGGCTGCAGGTCCTCCCAACCAGGTGGGATTCGGGATGCACCATCCCCAGCCGGGGCTGAAGCTGCTGCGGGTCCAGTGCTGCCACCATGTGGGATCCATGTCACCCTGTGGGATCCGTGTCACCCATGTCTGTGAGTGTCACACTGCTGGGTGCTCTGCTGTGCTCCCCACGCTCAACACCACACCAGGGCTTGGGAAACCACGGGGGGCTTTGAAGTCCCAACAAGCTGCTTCAGGAGAAGCGTAACACGCCGGAATATGTTTGAACGTTAATTTAGGAGTTGCATATGTTTATAAATAGGATTTGGAACAAAAAGGTTGCTGAATTCTGGCTAGAATAAGAAGAAATATTATCCTTCAGAACAATCTGCATGTCAAAGGTAACGATCTGATGTATTTACACAATTCATATTTACTCACGCATACCAAGGCGTGGACTGAAATCCGGGTTTGTACATTGCTAAGAGCTGATTCTGCTTAAAATGACTCTTCTGTTGTACTTCATATTTCATTCATTTCTACTTCCAGCTATACATGCACAACAGAGGGCATTATACATCTCCCTAATTGAACAATACAGATCAATTAAATATGAAAAGTCATTCTTGGAATAAAACCCTCTTAGGCAAATGTTCTGCTCTTATGCTAAGTAACTCTTTTTAAAGAGCTAGGAGTTGAGTGCTGCTCAGAAGCTGCTTTTTTTTTTTCCTCCAAAAGACTGGGAGGCAAAGACTAAGAAGACTCATTCATTCATTCATGACGAGAGGATACAGAACTTTTGCCTTCGTTTCACAAGAGCAGGGTAGTCGTGATGAAAGAAAAAAGTCTTACTTGAAAGCTGTTCAGTGCTCCTTGCCGGTGAAGAACCCTCCCTGGCTCAGCACCAAGCCTGCCTTTCAAACACCTCGCACGGGTCACACCGTTAACACAAAGTACAGCGTTATCAAATAATAACACGGAAAAAGAAAATCATATTAAATGAATTTATGCACCATTGGTAGCCCACCAGCTACAGGTTCCTCGCACCTATTTTGTATAACGTGGGAATCCCACTGAAGGTCCAAAGGAAGAAGAGCCAGTGCGTCAGCCCAGCAAACAGTTCGCACTTGTCAGAGACCAAGTTTGCCACGTGTGGGGTAAGAAAAGCAGCTCAGCACTATGGCAGCTCGCCAGGATGTTTATTTCGCTGCTGACTCACCCATACATGTTCTTTGCTAATATACAGCCTGTCCAATAAAAGATTATTGACTTCAACCTGGTACAAACCCACAGCTAAGTTAACAGAAGAATCTGGCTTGGATGTGAGTCTAATACTATCAGTGCATGGAAGGGAGACCTGCCTGACAGCAAACCAGACATCCCATGGGCTTCCCCAACCCCTAAGGTCAGCCATTAGCTCATAGGTATGTGGTATGTGACTACCTAAAGGTACAGAAGAATAGACCATGGCTCAGTCAGAAGAGGGCCATGGAGGAAGGGGGGACTAAACCCAGCAGAGATGTTTCAGCAGAATTTGGTTTTCCTACTGATTGCTCATTAACATGGGCCAGGAAGGGGGAGATCACCCAAATCATGGCTATAGATCAAACTGGAGAAGATCTCTGCTCAAGGTTTTATAGCTATAGCTTGAACCATGTAAAAAGCGGGAGATCAGAACCATTAACAGAGCCAGGGAGCAGGGAATGGAAGCAGTGGGACTGAATATCCCCAGCAATCCTGAGGACTTTCACAGATGGCTAGTCGGGCTTTCACACTCCTATTACTGGAAGCATAGAGATGAAAATGTGTTTAATTGTTTGAGTACGATGCTGTTTGTAAGTCTTCGCAAATAATACCCTGTTATCTGCACAGAAAGAGTTTAACAAACCATGCATTTACAGTTCCGCTAAAAAAAAAAACACCAACAAAACACCACTGGTAGGTTATTGCTATGCAGATTAAATTACCATTCGAAAACAGGGCTTTTCCATTACAAACACCAAGTGTGCGATTCGTTCCCTTTCTTAGTCTTCTAATTGACTAAAACGATCCACTAAACCTTATGTAGATTGGGTTTAAATACCACATCTCTTCATTGGCTAGACATTTATATAAATAAATTATACACACGTATTTTTTCTGAGGCCAACCAAGATCTTATACTGGTAAAACTTATAGAAGAATAAATCAATCTGGAGTTAGTAGCAGCTCAGGACTATCTTGGCTCCTGAACACCTACCAGGTGCCAACTGCTGCTGGAAACTCTTTCAATAAAAACATCTTTGGTTCAAGATCTCACCAGTCTCTTAGACAACCCACTACTGCACCAAGTTTCAGCAGCTCTGGCCACGTCCCCTTGGCTGGGTGAGGTCCCCCATGCTCTCCCCAGCACACCAGCCACCTCAGAAGGACGTCAGTTCAGAAGATCCCAGGAGGTTCAACTGGTGACCAATTTGGAAATTAAACTGCTCCTGAGAAGGACTGTGGGAGGTGCAGGGACACTGCTGGAGGGGTGAAGGGCACAAACTTTGGACTGTGCTATTTGTGAGCAACATCTGCAAAGGAAGATGAACCATCACGGCATGGAGCACTGTCATTGCCCTCCCGCGTTAAAATAAAATCTGGAGAAAGCCAAGCCTAAGAGCTGGTCTTTCAACCACACCTTGATCTGCAAACAAGCAGCCCATGTGAGATGGTTAATAACAACTGTGTCCACTGAGCTGCACCGAAGCCTGGCTCAAAGCCTCTGGAAAAACAAAGAGGGGAAAAGGTGGTGAAGTATCCTAGTGGTACTTTTCCTCTTTACTATAATGCATGTTAGGAGAGCTTGGTACTGGATAGATCAAAACTTGTATTAATATTAATTCTTCTATTAATAAAGGTGCTTGCCCATATCTGAGGCATCTCCAGCAAACCTTCAGGTAACAGAGAATCAACTGCTGACCAACTGGGAGCTTATGGAAGAATCAGCAGAAAAATGTGGTAGAAAGGAATTTTTTAAACCTTGAGCTGCTTACCACAATTTTTTTAAAAAATCCCTGTAAAGCTAATTTTTAAACAGTAACGGTTGCAGATTATTTTCTTGAGTTCCCAAAACTTTTTTTTTTTTACGTGGCATAATGCACAAAGTGCATCACTTACCTTACTGAAGTGCACACGCTGAAACATCTATGCTGTAATTACGTACCTGGGCAAAAATCCCCCAAATTTACATTGCAGAGTCAAAACTTGCTCCTTTTGCCCTAGCTTCCTAAACCGGAATCACGTGTATGACAAAGTCACAAGATTAGTTGTTTTCAAAATACTTTGACCCCGTTGGCCCTGAGGGTTTGAACTTCAGGGATTGAACCCAGCAATTAAAAAATTATTGGAGTTGTTTTCTTTTTCTTGGTGTCCTGTCGAAACAGTTTTTTATCCTGCCAGATTAAGTAACTCCTTGTATCTGGGGAAAAGCAAAGGATGAAGTTACTTCCCAAGTACAACACAGACGGTACTGGAAACCTCTGCTTAGAGTAGAAACTACTGTTGTCTTTGCTCAGAATAAATGAGGGTCACATTTCAGCATAAGTTTTTGGTTTAATATCGCTACTTTGGGTGGGTGATGGTAGGCGACAGGGAGTAGTTCTGTCCTCACAGTAAATCACCTGGTTGTCATCATTATATTTTGGCTTTGCTAATAATAATAATAAAAATATGAATCACTGCCGTCGTGATCCTCATATTTATATTTGAGTAACCACTGCAGCAGATACCAGTAAAGATGTGTGCAAGTTTAAACCTTGGCAGCACGCCTAGATTAGAGCTTGGGAGCTGACATTTGTGGATTTGGTGTGATTCATGTTACTTTGCTGTGTTTGTGATTACCTTCCTGTCAGGGGCTGCACATCACTCAGGCACCAAGCAGCAGACTTCCAGCTTCTGCATGTGAAGGAAAATTCCCAACTGTTGCACCCAACCCTCTGCAAATCGAGCTCCATCCCTCCGTGTAACAATGGGGCTGAACAACAGGTCCTCAGCAAAAACAAAAGGAGCCTGTAAACAGCTTTTACAGGGACATTATCAGGTCATTTTAGGCCACAGATGGGAGGTGTGGGAAGAAACCCCCGACTCGCTCTCATCTAACATGGCTAAAAATAGACCTGTGATGATTTATGAACTTTCAAACGCAGCAGAGCATTTTTAAGCAATAGCATCTTCTCCCGCATCGCCTGCAGCCCAGGAGCTCCCTGCTCGGTGCCAGGGCTGTGCCCACCCCTGTCCCTGCTGGGGACCAGCCAGGGGCAGCTGACACCTCCATCATGCTTCACCAAATAAAATCCAGAGAGACCACGAGAGAAAATAAAGAAGTCAATGCTCTAGCTATCTTGTGGTTAATATCCTCCTTCAGCTCTGCCTTGTCTTTACCTCTGATTTTTCTTTTTTTTTTTTTAATCAAGTTAACTACACTGAACAGTCAGACAAAGCCAACTCCATAAACCAAAGGAAATAAGTTATGTGGCACCAGAATATCTACAAAATTGTTCTGAAGTTTTGCATGTGCAAATTGTACGGGAGCTTACACGTGTTTTCTTAGCTGCCCCTGATGGAGTAACGCAGGAGCGCATTTTAAATCAAAGAAACAATATTCCAAATAAATGTAAAGACCTGGATATCAACAAGAAACACTTTGGCACATGAGAATGTGCAAGTCAGGAACCAAGGTCGGCTCTCTCACCAGCTGTCTTGCGTTTATGCTCGTTTTCCCTCTAGAAGAAACGCCCCTCAGCTGAAGGTTAAAAAATCAGCACTCGGGTCACAAGCAATAGAGGAACTAACGCTGGAAATACAACAAAGGTGGTCTCAGATACCACCCATCCAAGAGGACTCGTGCCACATCACCACCAAAGGTGTTCTCGTGGCCCAGAGAAGAGGACATGTCACCGCTCACGCCCTCCCACCACCCAGAGCACACTGAAGGCACACTTGCCCCTTGTGAGACGTCCACGGTGGCCTCCAGCAAGGGGCTAAGGAGCTCCAGACATCACTGTCAACACATCTAAGTTTGAAGGCAAGATCATGTCATCATGTTTACTGTTTACACGCTAAGGGAGAGGTGAGGCTCCTCGCAAAGGTAAGCTCCTCATCTGCTGTCATTCCCGTTCAAAACAGCTACTTTGCCATCATGTAGAACGGCACCAGCTTAAAATTCTGAGAACACTAGGTGGGCTAGAAGAAAGCTCAAGCTCCACCGCCGAAGATAAGGATGGGAAAATTTCCAAGTTGCAAGAGTTTTGCCAGGATCATTCAACTCCAACTATCTGCAGGCACACCCGGCTTGACTCCAGCCCTCACCACCCAAGCACTACCTCCAGGCTTGCTCAGACAGGAGCACATGGAGCAGGAAACCTTCTGGAGCTTCCAAACAGGTGGCATTCACAAAGACCCTACCAAACAAAGGTTTCGCTGTGGCTGCTGCAGCAGGGATCGTTCCCTGGATGGGATCTGATGAAACACCTCCAGAAATCAAGCAAAATCTCATCAGATGTGTTGAGCTCTGCCCAGAGTTCAGCACAGGAGGGAAAGGTTGCTGCACGCCAGCGGAAGCCATTGTCTAAAGCAGGCTGCTCTGGGAAAATTAGCAGCGTGCACACCTCTAAATGAGGCTGTACAGCAAGTAAAAGAGGGATTAGCCATGTAAACTAAGTCCTTTTGGTATTAGATTAAAGAGGGGAGGTGACTTTGAAGGATTATTCAAGAGCCATTTAAGCAGTTTTCAGGGACTTACAAACGCAGGGTAAAAACGCAAGCTCCTCAGGTCCGGAAAAGACAAAAAATCCCTGTCCTGGCCAGGAAAAGCAGCACTAAGGGCTTCTAGGGGTTCCACCAGCCTGGCCCCACGGGCAGGGTCCCATCCATCCTGCTTCCCACGCAGCCCACCAGCAGCGGAGGGGAGGGGTGGGAGCACCTCATCGGGAGCAGGAGATGGGACGTTGGGAAGGAGCTCCGGGAGCCGCCGGGACGTAGCAGGGGCCGGAGCATCCCCGGAGCGGAATCTGAGGAGGAGCAGGAGCCTCGCACCCGTCCCCGCTCTCGTCTAAATGATTTCTCGGCCGGGATGCAGGTCCTGAGCGGAGCCGTGTGACCAGGAGGATGGATGTGCAAGCACAAGGAGAACTGACTCCCCTCCACTGCCGCTCGTCCCCCTCCTTCCCTGCACCTCGGGATGCCTCATCAGCATTCCGGCTCTGAAGAATTTGCCCGTGAATCCAGCAAGGGAAAAGGAATACGGTGTTGCAACACCAGCCCGTCTTAAAAAAAAAAAAAAAAAAAGGGAAAAAAGGCAAAGCGAAAAAAACCCACCCCCAAAACGCAAACCGCTTTTGCTTGGCCTAAAAGGTGACGGATAATTAGTATGTAAGATACAAACTATTTCCACTTGTTATGCAAGCAGCATCGCTCCGTTGGTAGTTCCGAGGGCGAGCCATCCTCGTCTGGGATACACAGCACAACTCGCCGCCTTGTGCCGCTCGCACCAGGCTGGCGAGAGCGAAAGCAGCTGAAACTCGAGCGAGGATCCCCGGCTGGATCCAGCAAAAAAAGTTCCGGGGTCTTCCCGGCAGCCCGGGAGGGAGCATCCTCTGCCCGCGGACGCAGCCCCAGCTCCCTCTCCCCTTGCCCCGCCGAGGAGCCGCGCATCTCCGCGGGGCACCGCGCACCCCGCCGCTCCGCATCCCCTCCCGCGCCCCGGGGAGCCGCCCGTTGGCTCCGCACCCCGCGCAGCCCCGCCGCGCTCTCCCTGCCTTTCTCCCCCGCCGCAGCCGCTTGCCTTTCCTCACCCGCCTTCCAAAAGCTTTTTTTTCCCTTTGCAGAGGGGCGAAGCCGCCGCTTACCTGGGCGGGGCGGGGGGACATGCCGGGCTCCGCGGGCGCTGCCCGCCCGCCTTGCGCGGCAGCGTCGGGATGCGCGGTTCCCGCAGCAGCCCCGCGGCCGCAGCATTGAGCATCGGCGGCCGGGGAGCCGGGCGAGCGCCGAGCAAACCCCACCTCCCAAACCTGCGCCGTGCGCGGGGGGCGGGCGGAGGAGCCGCGGCAGCGCGGCCGCCCTTAACCCTTCTCCTGCCCCGCCTGGAGCGCAGACCCCCCCCCACCCCGGTACAAGGCTGCCTGCCCTCCGGCGGGCTTGGCTGCAGCGGCTCAGCCCCCCCACCTGGGGGTAGATTCTTCCCTTTTCCTTCTTTCCCCCCCCGCCCCTTCCCTAGTTTTCCTCCTCTCTCGCGTTCCTGCTGAGGCTCTTCCCGGCGGGCGCAGGAGCGCTCCGCACCCGCGGAGCCGCAGCCCGGGGCATCCCCTCCGCTGCGGGGGAGCCCGATTATTTCCAGCTCCCGGTTTCCTCCCCACCCCATCCTCGACCAGTCCCACTAAAGAGAGACTTGAGAATCCTAAATTACACCTTTTTTTTTTTTTTTTTTTTCCTCTCTCTCTGCCTTGGCCTCCGGCGTTAATGAAAGGTGATGATCCTACAGCTCATTCCCAACCGAAAGGATTCTGTGACTCTCAGATTTACCACAGTGGTCCTCACTCTTCAGAAAGCTGCCTCCCTCCTTCATCCGCCTGCTCTGCCAGTCTCACCCTTGGCACCACTGGTCCACCCTCTCCTTCCATCCCCTTTCTGACCCTCCTCACCCAAGAAATGAACGCCTTGTGCAGGGAGACGAGCCGCAGAGAGCTCACGGTCCCATCCTGCTTCCCAGCCCTCCTGCCCAGCCGGGTCTGGTGCTGGGACCTTGCTCAGCATCCCTCAGGGAGGCTCTCTCCTTGCCACCGCCGTGCAAATAACAAGCCACGAACTGCTTTGAAAGTCAGAGTTCAGGCTTAATAAGCGGAGGGATTTAATGGCACAAAGAAAATAAGAGGAAAAAAAAAAATATATATATTGAGACGTGAAAGTGGGACCTACCTTTCCTCCTGTCCCCATCATCTCGTACCGGGAAGCGCTCTTAAATGGCTGCGCAAAAAACGCCTTCCAGTGCAAAGAGGGTATTCAGTCTTAACTGTGCCTCCCCTGGGTTTTGAGGGATTAAGTGAAACCCTTATTATGTTTAATTATCTCTAGAGTTGCTCTCTGCGCTTGCTGCCTTGCTTTATGGTTTAATAAACTGCACATCGATATAAACTGAATGACAATTAACATTAGTGCAGGTTGGATTTGCGTTTATTGCCACTTACAGATTCGCGCTTGACGTGCCTTCGCTCGGGGGTTTCGTTGCCATCTATCAGCACCTCTTTATTAGCACAGCTCCCAGCTCCAAAAGGAGCACCCCAAACATCTCCAGAGGTTGCAGTGCTGGGACCCCAAAGCTCAGACCCACCTGGGGCTCAGCTGTTGGGTCCAAGGGGCTTGGGCAGCACTAGGCAAAGCAACGCGCCAGACATTCTCCAGCAGCTGCAGATAACTGAGCGTCTTTGGTTGGTCCCATCCTCAGTAGCCGCTGAGTACCACTGCCCACAGTGCCTTAGGAATACTCGGCTCCCGCAGGATGAAGGATGGCTCAAAATATAGTCCACTGCTCATGGAAAGGGCAGGAGGGGCCAGTGCCACCTTTCCTGAATCCTAGTCAAGGTTTAAGGTTGTCCCCAACTGCGAGACAGTCTGGAGGAGGCAGGAGTGTTGTACTTGAGCCGTGCATGGAAGAATCCCCTCATGTTCTGAAATGTTATAAAAACGTTCTGTGTTATTTGTGTAATCTCATTCTGATTTATACAATAGTAGAGACTGCTCTGTAATCCAAAATAAATATATTTCAAGTTTAGCACCAAGTGTTTTCAATTTGGGAGTGCCCGTGTCTCCAAGGTCACCTCGTAAATCCTGGCACTGTGGCACGGTGCTGCCAATCTGTGTGGGGTGTAATAACTCTTGAGGGAAATCAACGCGGAAAATGCTTCCGTATTTTTCAAAAGGAACATGCGTAGAATACATCATCATCACCCACCTGAGCATGCAACATCCTTGCGAGCGCCAGAGAAAAACATCATCCAGCCTCAACTGGGTGGCAACCAAAAGCAAATAAGATCTGAAAGGTAAACCCACAGAAGCGGAGTGTGCAGACAGATGGCTTCCCTGAAAAGCCTTTTGGTTGTGCCACCTTCTCTGCAGACGTTATAGCTCACCACTGAATGAACAAGTAAACCAGGTCACTTGCTTTTTTTTGTTTCTTTTCCCCAAATGAATCCACAAACGAGGCCAAAGGTAGAAGAGTCGGAAATCAAAGACTCGCGTTTAAAACTCAAACATTCCTCTTCGCAAATAGTCTAAACCACTTCATAAATCTGGCAAGAAAACACTGCCTCACAGGTTTTTGAGATCACTTGTAATAGTAAAGCTGACACTTTGAATAAAGCCTCACAGCACGACCTTCAGAAGCGTGCTGCTGCACAACCGCGCCCGTGATTGACAATCGCAATATTCATCCCAGAGCATCGCTACGATATTTAGTACGGTAATATCAATTACGTAAAAACAACCTATTTTTAATTACCGTGAAGGCTGTCACACAAGCCTGCACCCAAAGCCAAGCGGAAGACAAAACTGGCACCGTCCCCAAGGCGTTTGCAATGTCCTGCCCTGTGACTGGATCATGGAGGGGTCCAAGGCTGATGTACAAGCCACGTGCCACCCACTGCCAACACAGCGGAGGAAGTGAAGTGTCGCACAGCCCCGCAGTGCTTCCACAACCACTTACAGGGGTAAACCAGACCGAGGGCCAGGCTGTGGTTGATGGATGCTGAGCTTGCATCTTGATGTTGCAGAGGTCTTCTTGTTCAGGCTGAAGTTTGTGTAGATCTTAGGGAAAGTTTGGGCGTTGTTCGGCTAATACACTATTATTTCATTAAGCAACTCTACTTTAAATGACTGCCAGAAAACATCTCCAAGATCTACACCATAGTTTTGTCTGACCTTTAATTAAAATAGCAAGACCATCTTCACAAGGAGATGGCTTTTTGTGAAGTCTTTTGAGGGGCTGTGTCAGTCTAGGGCCGCTCGTATCTCAGTGACAGGGGGAGCGATCCAGCTCACAAGGAGTTGTGGAGAAATTTGCCTTTCCTTTTAACCATCACCAGCCTTACATTGTATGAGTTTCATTTTAAGACAACACATCACATACATCATTTTTAAGACGATACAACGAGAGAAGCTTAATCAGCAACTGATTGAGAGTTATTTATGATCTATAAATATTCCCCAATCCACACATAAGTGACAACACAGATGGTGATATGTAGGAGAATAAATCTTTAGACAAAGCGATTTTAGTGCTGTGGGAAGGTGGTGGATGGACAGGCTTGGAAGCTATGTCTTCCCATGTAGCAAGAAAGGAGCCGAAGCAAGACCTCGTGCTTTGCCAGCATGACTCATGGCTTGTTTCAAAAACGGTTGTTTGGAGGTGCCAAGGTCTGTTTGCTCCAAACTGAGTCAATCTTTGGCCACTCTGGTGAGGTCCCTGCCAAAGAGGCCAGCTTGTGCCAATTTCAAGGAAGTATTTTGAAAATGGGGATATTTATCACTGACAAAATGGTGGAGAACCAAAGATCTAAAGCTACCAACTTAGTGTCATCAAGTAGTCTTCAACTACCAGCTTCAACAACTTCACTGTCCAAGGAAAAAATAACAGCTTTCAAGGTGCAGATTTCTAAAGGAGCCTTATTTTCTTTAGCTTAATTCCAGATTCTTTAGATCCATAAAGTTTCTGGAGTGCAACAGCAGTTCTGCCTGAATCAAGGAGCACAGGAATGGACCTAAAGCTTCTAGCTGGGAAAGAAAGTCTTTTGCAATTTAAAAGCTTGGCTTAAGTAGCCTCTGAGTCCAGAGTCTTTGTCTGTTTTTCATTGGACTTTCTGTACCCGAACTCTCCCTGAACCTTTACAAAAACCCCTTAAGGCTCACACTTCCTAATCACATTTGATAATAAAGCACATTTTTATGGCCAAATCATGAAATTGGGGATTTTTGAATTAAAATAATGCAATTCTCAAATGGTAAAGCTGTAATTTATAACTCTAAATTAAGACCTCAGGTTACAAAGCAAAAAAGTTTAACAATAAAAAAAGCAGAGTGGGAAAGCCCTGAAGCTTCTCAGCCTAATAATTATAAATTATTTTTTTCATGATTAAGATTCCAAGGTGACACCCACTGCTACATTTTAGTAGTTAAAGAAACATTAATATAAACTTCATTATCTGCAATGCATTTTTTTAGACTAGATTTAAATGCAATAATCTAATTACTTCAGAAACCGAAAGAAAAACTCATCCTATTTCTAAATCATTGCAAAAGGGAAGTTTCAAATGACGCAACCTTAATAATAAGCACGTTAAAAAACATTTAAAATAGATACCATTAAAACCACACAAAATTCAGAGTGTGTTGCCATGATAAGGTGCTGACATTTACAAATGCCATGTGATTAGCATGTGAAGAAGAGATACACATTCATTGTATGCTAAGACCTATTAATCATCCATCACCTGATAAACACGCAGCATAATGCCCTCCCTGTTCCCTTTCAAAGGCCTAACAAAGATGGCTGTTGGTGCTGGTAACTCGAACACTTCTTCAGTTCCCTTAGTTAGGACTGTTGATAACCAGAACTTCCTGCACCAGCTGTGCCTAGCTGGGATCTTGTTCAAGAACACAATGCACATGGACAATTGTAGGTCAAAATTAAAGTTTGGATGAAAGAAGGAGCTTCAACCAATTGCCTCATCAGCCATGGGGCTGTGATTCTTCTTCCAAAGGCGGTTGAGACTTACAGGCACTCTCATGCATTTTCTGTTGTACGTGTCCTACTGAAACTTTTAGTGTTTTGATTTCAAGGAAAGAAGCTGCACTTTAAGCTTCAAGAATGAAGCCATCTAGCTTCAATCAGGTCCACTGATTCCAACATACCTCCGCATGGTCCTTCATGAGACCAACTGTGTGATCCGGGGAAAAGTGACAGCTTGTCTTCCCAGGGAAGCCTGTGGAGACAGGTTCTCCAAGCCATCTACAATTCCACGTATCCAGAGAAAAGTTAACTCGTGGAATTTAGGAATTAATGTCATAGGACAAGATTCATCAAATCCAACACAGTCTGTTTTATCTAACATCTTGCCTCAAATCATGATTGTCATGAGTTATTCCAGGGAAAGGAGTGAGAAACTCCTCCTTCCTCCAGGACACAGAGCAGCTGGACATCCTAAAGCACGATGTTCAGTACTTCTGTGTCACCTGACATCCGCTGATGAACCCGGCTGCCATCAGCATCGCAATTACACCAAGGAATGTTAGGAATCTGGTGAACAGCTGCCAAGAGGAAACTTTTTGCAATGTACACATTGTATTGATGCTACCAACTGTAGAAACTAGAACAAATACTTTTGTACTGGAACTTGAGCTTTTGACAGCTATGTCCAACAAACACACGCAGACCTGCCCCCTTTCACCAGCAGAGCCTCTGATTCCACCGGAGCGTCATGGGCCCAGTGTGGTCCTCACACAAGCCACCCATGGAGCTCTCACTGATTTAGAAATGCAGGATTGAAGTCGTAGGTAGCTAACTAAAACCCTTTCAAAATCGGAGCCACTCTTCTCAGTAATGAGATCGGCAAGACCTTTATGACTTTCCCTAGAATGGGAGCCACGGAGACAATTCTGAGCAAGACATAGCCTATTGTTAATGTACAGATAAGGAAGGACAAAAATAGAACTGGATTAATTTCAGCACGGAAGTACAGGGGAAAATACATTTGTGCCAAGGAAAAAGAAAGTAATACAAATTTTTATTTGAGAGATTTCTATGCAGGCCATTAAAAACAGCAGAGAAGGGGAAAAAAAAAAGAGTAAGGGAAAACAGCTCTCTGCAGCTTATGAATAACAGATAAACTTTATTCCAGTAATGATAGGGTGCAGTTTTATTTGAGGAGTAGTAGCATGCCAATAATAAAGATAAAGACAAATGCTTTCATAGCTGTTAGAAGAATAAAACCAAAGCTGACTCTTTTTTTTAAATTGAAACAATTATTTTTTTCCTGAGGACAGTTGGGTACATTTGACAGATGAGTTATTAACTGTCACTTGAATTTTAGCTTTATACAGCAGTTACCAACACACTGATTCTGCATACATAATTTCTTAACAGGGATCATGTTATTATGGAAGCCATGTTAGCAGTATATGAACATGCATATTCCCATTATCTGAAAATAATAGCCTGAATTGGGTACATCCTGTGGGAGAAAACAAAACCAAACATCTTTGGCCCAAATGTATTTGTGATACTTAAGTAAACACAGGAAAGATTTTACATATATGACGAAGCCAGAAAAAAAAAAGAGATGGGTGTGCACAGGTTGTCGAGGGTTCAAAATGCTGTACCACCAAGAGCATGAGACATTCAACGAGTGCTAAGCTACATTTTACTAATCCGTGTATACATATCTCCCAAATTGGCAAATACCACTGCAAATACTTGTGGGAAATTATCGTCCCTTTTGGGACTACATTCAAAGGAACACATGTGGAGCTGCTGTGTAACCCCAAATCAGAACCCGGTATTAGCATCTTCTGCTGTGGTTACCTGATGCTGGGTAGATACTATCTGAAAAGCTGACATTTATTTCACGAGTCATTGCAAAAATAAGGAGTTCTGTAATCACAGATCTCATCCAAATTAACTCTGGTGCTGCCCCACAGCAAGTTTACTCTCTAAATAGAAGTAACACATAAAAGTTGGTGTAAGAAAACAGAGATCCAAAGACATGAAGTGCTTTTTCCTATACAGAGAAGTGACCAGCAGCTGAATCTCCCTGTTCCTACAAGGTCTCAGGAACAAGACCCTGTTGAAAGTCACAGCTGCTGCCACCACTTCTCATGGTCTCTTCTCCTACTGACTTAACCTGCTGGTCCAGGTGCCCATGCTTAGAGATGCCATTTCTTCCCCAGAGGACACTGATCCTTCTTATTCCTGCTCTTCTCTGGAAGTAACAAAGAACAATCCAAGCATGCAAAATACCCTGCTTAGATCTTCACTTCAAACCAGAGAGATCACTGAACCTATGCACAGCCTCAGTCACACCCCAGGAGCTCCGGGTCATCACATGAGCTACGGGTGCTTCAGCCACAAAGGTAACAGAGCCACCACTTCTGTGGTAGATAGCACAAGCCTCCCCAAGAATTCTCCTTTCTGGAGATGAATGCAAGTTTTTGCTGCGGTTGATTTCATCTGAGCTGAGTGTTTATAGCTCCTGAAAGGAAGGCTTCTGGGATGTCTTCAGGAGAAAGACGCCCATAGAAGCAAAACCTCTTTGCAGCAGGATCGGGGAGTGCATTAGTGTTAACTGATGAACGCAAATGGTCCTGAATTTGGCTTTTGTGTATTTTGCAAGCTTTATGGACCTTCCTGTAGTGACAGGGCAGCAGATCATTCATGACAAGGAAAAAGAAGAAAAGAATGGTTGAAATTTTTCAAAAGCTAAGTGTGGTTTTTTTTTCTAAAGAATGTATTTAGCTCTGTCAAAGGAAAGGCAAGTGAACCATTTGAAACCCTAAGGAAATGCTTACTCCTTCTTTTGCAATGCTGGGATGTTCCACTAAGGCTTACATTATTAAGAGTCTTCCAATGGATTTATGAACAGAAGATTACATTCTTAATGCTGCTTCTCAGAAATTGAGTGAATAATTCAAAGCACACCAATATACTACGGAAAACAGAAAAGTATCTTACAGCCTGGTACCTTACAAAGAAAGTGAGCTTCAAGCTCACTCAAGCTATATAAATGTGATATATGTAGCATAAAGACCACTGTATATGAGGCAGCAGCATGAAGTGAGGTGGTGCAAAGCACTGAGTGGGAGCTACAGCGTATGTAAACAATTGCCAGCAATAATGCACTTGGGTGAGGTAAGATTGATAGCACTACCCATGAAAAACATAGCAGTTGGACCATTAATAAGATCCTTTTGTGCTTCATATTGACAGATTTAGAGCATCTGCTCATCAGAAGTCAAAGAAATTAGAGCGATAGCCCAAGGCAACAAGTCAGCTACCAGAGGACGTTCATCTTCATGGTACGAGGAGAAAGGAGCAGCAGTCGGAAGCTGCCTCTTTAAATACCTGCATGGTACTCCTTTAACAATGGTTTTTATTTTCCCTTGAAGAGTGCTCGTGGCAAGTAAGAATAGGCTTCCACCAGATCTACCAGGATAGAAAGAAGCCATATTACATACCTGCAATATTAAGGCAAGAAATGGCATTATTCTGGCTAGATTCGGCAACAGGGACCTACTAGCATGGGGGTGGTATGAGGAACTCCAAAATGGAAATGGTTTGATGATGATTATTGAATGCAGGCCTTGTGTTCCTGAAGTAAAGTGTAAATCAGTCATCCCTACCCATGAATGCCTGCTGAGGTGTGAGTAGAGGCATATATCCAATGACCAGTGGAGGCAGATATCATTGTGGACCTAAGGTAAGACACTAAAAGAAAGCGTACAATCATTAAGCCAATGTATTGAGCTGTTCAATGAAATACTGCTTCCTTTCTCCTTCCCTGCCAGAAGTTGGCATCACTCACCCTTTCTGTCCCACCTCGGAGGCTGACAACAGACATTCATCTTCATATGGACAACCCAACCACACAACCCAGGAGCGGTGCTGATCCCTGGCAGTGCTCTGGGAGGCAATCACGTGCCAAAGGGCTGGTGCCTTTCCCAGAGGTATGAGTACTGTCACCTGAAAGCCAGGTTGGAGAGGACCTGATGCAAGGATGTGATGAGCCAGCAAAGAGATCTCTAGGGAAATATCTCATCAAAGGTTGGCTGCTTAACTGTAAAATGGGGACTGATGTTGATTTGCTCGTCTATCCCCTGTGAGCACTTCTTCCTCCAGGACTCAGCATCCCTGAGTGCTAACCTGATGGCTTTTCCATCAGAGATATTACCTGTAAAAACTATCCTCAAAATGCTTACATGTGTGCTCAGCCAATTGTTTGAGAAGCGCACGGAGGACACGAAACCCGAAATACCAGGAGCTTTCTGTGAAGCATTCGGCACAAGAGCTGAAGTTGCTGGGAGCGTGCCAGGGCTTGGGCTACACTTCCCAGGGCCAGCTCAGCCCAGCGAGGAAGAAGGATGTTATATCAAGGTAGTGGTCATAAACTTTCCGATTCACAGACTTGGTGCTTGTAGGACCAAGGTTCCACAAAGTGTCCTTCACTAGGTTTTACACCAGCTAGAGCCTGCCTGAGCAAAGTGGTGCAGTGGTAAGTTGGTTTTCTCCACCTTTGGTATGAGCTCTGCAGGAAGACAAAAGGTGGCATAAAAGAGCTGATCCAAACCATCCTTATCAGAAAGGAGATTTCTCCTCCTCAAATACGCGTCTTGCCATCTGAGTCAATATGACAGTTGAAATTGATCCCTCTGTGATGTCCCAAAGGCAATAATGGTGAAGAATGCGTGTCCCTTACCACTTTTGGACTACTTGCTTCCTTGTCTTTATTTTAAATTACAGATGATAAATGAAGAAAAAAGAAAGAGCAAAAGAAGGCTGGAAGAACAAAAGATCAGTCTTTTCTGTCCCATGGAGCGATCCAGCTGATTTAACTATGTAGAAATGTCTGACGCCTGATGCAAGTTACTTTGCTGTGCACTCTCTTTAGCCGTCTGGGGCTTGTCTCTCCGCTGTCTTGCTTTCTGGATTATTTTGAGGTCTGAAAAATGTTCAGCAATTAGCTGCTTTCATACTGTGCTTGTTCTTTACCAGGCGTTCGCAGGTTGCCTTTTCTTTCTTGCTGGAAGTGTAGCTGCAGAATGCCTTGGCTTGCCTTGCGCCATGCAGTCAGCAGCAAGAGGAGAAAGGATCCGATTACTGACCCGTTTGCCAACGCTGGCTGTGTTTGGGTCATCTGAATGCGCTGACTTTTGCATTACACGCAGGCACTGTGCTGCCCAGGGAGCCTACAACTGCAGTAAGTGTTCCCTTTAGAGATTATCATTTGCTTCTCTGTGGAATCAGCGTGGGTAAATTCAGTAATAATGAATTTGCTCCGATCAAGAATCAAGTAGAGGTAAAAATTGTTAATTCAGTGCTATCTGGCACCAGTATAATTTTTCTTTTGTTGCACAATCCCATCCTCCTGAGCTATCTGAAAGTCTCAGAAGATCTATTCCACGCAACATGTACTGAGCACTGGGGACGCTGCACCTCAAATCCTGGGGTCAGTTTTGGGCCCCTCACTCCCAAAAGGACCTTGAGGGGCTGGAGCATGTCCAGAGAAGGGCAACAAAGCTGGGGAAGGGTCCAGAGCACAAATCTTATGAGGAGCAGCTGAGGGACCTGGGGTTGTTTAGCCTGGAGCAAAGGAGGCTCAGGGGAGACCTTCTTGCTCTCAACAACTCCCTGAAAGGAGGTCGGAGCATGTGGCAGTTGGGCTTTTCTCACAAGAAACAAGTGACAGGACAAGAGGAAACAACCTCAAGTTGTGCCAGGGGAGGTTTAGGTTGGATATTAGGAAAACTTTCTTCCCCAGAAGGGTTGTCAAGGCCTGTCCCAGGCTGCCCAGGGCAGTGGTAGAGTCCAATCCTTGGAGAGGTTTCAAAGCTGTGGAGATGTGGTGCTGAGGGACATGGTTTAGTGGTGACCTGGTAGTGCTGGGCTAATGGTTGGATTTGATGATCTTAAAAGTCTCTTCTGACCAAAATGATTATCTGATTCTGTGATTCTATAACATCCATCTGGCATGTGTTACATGTTGCACATATGTGTCTAAGCACATTCCTGGAGGTTGCAGACAAGGCGAGTAGCTGGGTATTTGTTTAATGCTTTGGCTATATTCAAGACATTCTTATTTAAAGTCTACTCCCTTCTGATTTTACAGGCAATTACGGTTCAGTTAAGGCTATCATATCGGCCTGACTTTCCTTCCTCCCTCTCTCCCTTCCCTTTTTATTCTTGTATGTTAATCTGCTGGAAATCTTTGTCAAAACCTGTTTACATTCATTCCCAGCTACCACTTGCAGGGACACTTTAATCATGTGCCTTTGCTGTAAGCACATCACAGAGGCTCCGTTTCATGCAGAGAGAGACAGAGACCACAAATGAGTGAAAAACACACTTTACATTCCATGGAAATAATTTATTTCCAGTGAAAAAGCCTATAAAGGACCATGCACTATTTTTGCCCTACTTGGAGCTTTAGGCTGTGAAACTTATGCAGTGAAATGTCTCCAAGGTGACTCTTGGTAGAGAAATCCTTCATCTTTTTGTTAGTTTTCTTTTCCTCAGAATTAGTTGAATCATAAATAGTGTTATTTCCCCTCAGAAAGGAGGATAGGTGATGGTCTCCTTTTGGACAGTGTCACCCAAGACTCCTATAAAACTATTTCACATCTTTAGGCACTCAGGACCACACTGTCTCATCAAGAGAAATTTTAAAGCAACGTTTCATTACACAGCAATACTTGGGCTCAGTACTTGAGAATGGTAGTTTATTAGAAGGATTAGTATAGTTTTAAAACACAAAGATACCTTCTTTGAGCATTAGGTCCTTACCCATCACTGACACACGTATCGTGCACTACTTGCCTAGCGTGTTTTATATAGCAACTAAACAATAGCAGCTCCTCAGAGAAGAAAATCCCACTTGGTTATGAAATGCTATGTACACCGCCAAACACTTATGGGTGTTGAATAGTAGAAGGAATTAAATAAAATGGATATTTTTTAAATGGAAGAACCTTCCATGGTCTAGTAGTCAGGGAGATGTTGGGATGGAGGTTGGACTTGATGATCCTAGAGGTCCTTTCCAACTTTAATGAGTCTATGATTCTGTGATAAGTCAACTAGTATAGTCGCAGTCAGCCACCAGCTCTGCTTGAGTTCAGAGAGGTCAGCCACCTCCGTGCAGACGTCTCCTCATCCCAGCCTTCCTAAGCAGCGTGGATGTATAAAGCAGAGTGGGACAGGAGGGGCTGGGAAAAAAAGTAACACCACTCTCTAACAACATATTGTACATTTTCACTCCCACCCCCACATTTTGAGCCTGAGGAGGTGTTACTGTCTTGGAAGTACATCTCATTATGTGCTCCCACTTGCTGGGAGATACTCCTGCTTAAGCAGGGCTAGGAGGGCTGTCCCAGGCTAACCAGTGTGCCGTGCTGGGATTCACCTCTGGGTACCTGCAGCAGATCCATGGCGCTGTGGGCACATTGGGCAGAGAAGGAGCATTTCTCAGCTGGCACAGTACTGCATTGCAAAATTAAATCTGCACAGGGGGAGATGCAGCCCACCTGGGATGGCAATCGCAGAACCCGCTCCCTGGAGGAATCAGCTTCTCCCAACAAAGCAGGACAGGGGCTGCGGGAGAGGAGAGTGCCTGGCTGGCTGCTGCTGCTGCCTCCGGCTCCCTGCCAAGACCACAAGAAGCGGAAAGTGGTGGCGGCAGCAAGGCTGGGATTTAGTCCTTGCATCTACGTATCCGCAGAACTCGTGTGCCAAATGCTGCTCACTGTCTCTCTGCTAATAGAGGGGAGGTCGGCGAGGCTGATCTGGGTCATCTCCACTCATACTTCCCCCGTGTATTCCCCAGGAGTGCTTATGGAAGAGTAATCCTCTGAAAAGTCCTATTTCACCCAGTCTTGAATCTCTGCTGTTGTGCCTCGACAATAACCTCCCACAAGTGAAAGTGAAGCCATCTCATCTGAAGCAAAATAAAATAAGAAAACTACGTCGCTCTCTCCTATCTACCAACTTTTACAGTCTGATATTCACAATCAGATCAAAACAGCTTGGATCTTGTCTGTCATTTTGCCCAGCACACACTCTAAATAGCAGTGGAATTTAAACTACTATCGGTAATATTTTTACTGAAAACTGTATATGAGGAAGGATATCTTGCTGAAATTAGCACCTCAGCCATCTCTGTATTTCGGGGGTTTACATTTTTTGATGACACGCACTGTATATGAACCTTCCTAACACACTGGCTAGGTAGTGGAAAGCGAGCAGTGCGGCCAAAGGTGAACTCCACCTTTTGTGATATTTGTAACTGGAGGGAAGGAAGCAGATGAAGAAAACTTTTCATCTCTAACCTTTCTGACACATCAGCTGAGCCTTGGATGACCTTCACGAATGAGCATTTTGCAGAAGCTTTTCTGAATCTGTAGGCTGGCTTATAGCATCATCAACAGTATGCATGGACACCTTTCACTTTATTAATCAAAGGCTTAATTCAAGTTTAAATGAGATTTTCTGGAAAATTATGCTAATGCCTTCTCTGATGGAGGAGCTCTTCTCTCTTCATGAGAGTCTTGTTTTCCGGTTTAGGTACCAACATTAAAAGCTGTGACTAGGTGTCCTTCCGAGATATGTCCAGAACAATGGTCATGCGAAGATATTTTAAATATGTGGAAAAACTGAAGCCGTGGTTGTACTTTTAAAAGACTAGCACCATTATATATTCCCTACTTGCTGAGTTAAGTCAACTTGATTAGTGTGCGAAACATATCCTTCATTTATCTTTTGTTTTCTACTTGTTGTTACTGTTTACTTTATAAATAGGCAGCATCTCTCAACATATGTTTGCTCTACTTTATGTTTTGAAGGGAGCATAGAGGAGTAAGGGGAAAAGATATAATCAAAACAGGATGGCTGTGTTCCTTTGGGAATGATTTTCTGTTTATTTTATGTTTCCTAAGACACCTTTTAGGGTCCTGAACTAATACCTTTCACAAATTCTATGCTTCAGCTCATTGTACCCACTTTCCACTGTCACCTCATCAGCAAGAAAGGAGGAATCCTGAGGCTCAGCAAACACAGCAGATTTTCCCATTACTGCAAGTGAGAAAGTTGAGATTTGGGTTATCTGTGTCTGTGATGCTGTGTGTCAGTACAAGGAGACACTCTAGGAACAATACTCCCAAAATGCAGTTTACCTGGATTGGCATCACCATCTGGATTCCTACTGTAAAAAGTTCATGGCTCAAAACTCGGGAGAGGATATTTTTCCTTTCGGCTGCTGCTGGTTTGCCTGCCCATATCTATAGGTCTTTCTGACTTTATTAAAAAGCAGCAACCCATAGATACCACAAAAAACAAAACTCAAAGGTTAAGTAAGCACAGCTTTCCAAGCTGACCTCTCCATCAGTCTGTAGCTGTGTATATATGTCCAAGCCTGACAAAGTCAAGGGTCTCATTTAGACCTATTCTACTGGTCAGCAAGTAACTCTTCTCTTTTGGCAAACCTTTCAAGATCTGGTTTTGCTCTGCACTGGAACAAAAATTGCCCTGCCTACTAAAATAAAATAAACCAATATATCTTTGTCAAAAGTCAAATGTGTCAAGACTCCCTGTCTGGGTTGGGTACAGTTTCTTATACTTACAGCATTTACAAGTTCCTCAATCTATCTTCAGAATGTTTCCTAAAAATATGTACAAAGTTTTGGCTGTACAAATAAAACTGCTAAAAATCAGAACAATCACAAGCACTCCACAGAGTGCAAGGAGTCTAGAAAGCTGGTATATAAATCACCTGGTCAACAGAGATAACACGGCATTGTTCCAAGTCAGGTATTAGTCCCTGAACCTTCTCTTGGTGGCACTGTTTGCTATTTAGTTTGTGATATGGGAGACCATAAAATTAAATCCTGTGAGCCTTCCAACTTGTTCGGTGTATCAAGAATGTATTAACACATATATGTTTGAGCATAAAATATTGATCTGGTTTTAAGGTCAAGTGATGGAAATACAGAGACTAAAATATCAAAATGGCAGACAAAGTATCTCCATAATAATCATTTACTCAACCAAGTAATTGGCAACGGTAGTCAACAGATCTCCTCCTACCCATCACCTGTCTCAGCAACCCTAACTGCATAACTACACTGATACTAAGCACTTACGCAGTGCTCATACGTCTTCCAGAACAGAACGTGCAGGATAAGTGTATGATAACAGGATCTATATAATTGTTTCTGACAGTACATCCAAGTTTGATGGGTTCTCCTTTTCTCTTTGAAACTATTGCAGGAAAACTTGAGCTGACATGAGCATGGCCTTGCTACACCACTTCCAGCCCCAGCACATGGGCAGGACTTCAGCGCCACCGTTACCACTTTCTTGGGTCTTCTTGGTGGGGGGGATCTGATTGTTACTGCTTGTCTTTCCTCAGCTCATTATATGTCCTCATTTCTTTTGCTCTTTGTGGTTTTGCTCACCAGAAAAAAGATCTTGAAGCATAATGCTGGTCTTCTATTTAAAAAGACAGTAATAAAGGGAAACCCCGGAGTGTTAAGGAGAAAGGTTACCTTGAGCTATGGGAACTGTCAACATATCAAAGACATATAGCTAAGCCTTTGTTTTGATTCTCTCTTACATTTTACGCTGAATTCTTTTGCTCCTGTCTTCACTTTCTCCTTAATAAACTCCATCAAATTAGTGAATTTTACCTGATTTCTTTATAAAACTGGAAGACCCACAAAATGGCAATTTGATTCAGTCAAAACAGAAACTCGATTGACGTTAATACCGTAACAACACTCTAATGAAATTTGCCCAATTCGGATATTAACAGAAAAACATTTGCTTTGAATAACTGTCACAGATAATAAAATAATTCTCATCAACCTCAAAAACCTTGCCCCCCCAACACAAGTAAAGAAAACAAATGGCTCTGGTAATTAAATTCTACATACATATGGTTTATTGGTGGTGATTAATAAAATAATGGTGATACGTAGCTCTTGAGGGCTGACACAACAGTTAGCTACTGGCATCATTCCGCTGAAGTCGGATGAGTTACAGCCTGAGACTATAGCCCAAACAATGCCGCTAAATTAGCTGCCATTAAAAAGTAACTGCGAGAGCTTTTACTATTTCAGACTGCATTATCCTTCTTTAATTTGGATGTTCTCCTCTTGTAGCCCCGAGGGCTTGAAGTGTTGAGTGCATTGTCATAGGCATAGTGTTTTGCAGTACAGGTCGTTCAATAAAGAATGACACCTTAGGCTGGTCTTTTGAGAGACAGCACTTATTTGAAGAGTATCCTTCCTAGTGAGTTATGTATTTTTTAACGCACCTACAAATAACGAATAACAAAATTAACGAGAACTTTCCAAAAAAGTGAGAGACCAGTTCAAAATGTCCTGTATGGTCCAAGTCTTTATGAAGGTGCCTACAGCAAGTATTTTGCCTTTTTTTTCATGCTACAGGGACGCATTGCAGCCTGTGTAATAACCCCAGGTACCAGGAAGGAAAGTAGGCCATGGAATTTCTTCTGTCGCTGTTCCATAGCTGGGTCTCTGTTTCTCGTCTCCAGGAGGACCACCAAATTCCTATTTACTTCTGTCACCAAGTTTTTAATATCCAAAATCCATCTCACACTTGTTGGGAAACCCAGTCCCTTGGCTTCTCATTAACCTCTGCCCAGCCCCGCGTGGCTCTGCCTTCCTGTGCTTGCTCTTGAGCGCTTAGGAAAAAAGGTGTACGGGCAAGACTTTGAACCTGCACCTCCTGCAGCTCAGTTAACTTCAGCTGCTGCAATAACTACATCATAGAGTCATTTAGATTAGATCTAAGATTATCAAGTCCAACCGTTAACCCAGCACTGCCAAGTCCACCATGAAACCACGTGCCCCAGCACCATATCTACACATCTTTTAAATCTCTCCAGGGATGGTGACTCCACCACTTCCCTGGGTAGACTGTTCCAGGGCTTGACAACCTGTTCAGGGAAGGAATTTCTCCTAATATCCAACCTAAACCTCCCCTGGCACAACCTGAGACCATTTCCTCTTGTCCTTTTGCTTGTTCCTTGGGAGAATAGGCCAATACCAACCTCACACCAACCTTTTTTCAAGTAGTTGTAGAGACCGAGAAGGTCTCCCCTGAGACTCCTTTCCTCAGGTTGAACAACCCCAGTACCTCAGCCATACCCCACGCCATAGTTTTCCTCAGTGCATCCAACCTCATCTGGAAACTAGTTGGATCTCATCGTGCCTCCTCTTCTGGTTGAAAGATTGTCCCAGAACCTTGTTCCTACAATGCTTTGATACCTTCTGATTTCCAGTCTGATTTCATTGCTGACAAATCCACATCGAGGCTTTTATGTACCTGTATAATAACCTGTCTTAACAACATCTACCCTCTGGGGTGTTTAGACAAAGCAGCCATACCCCCTCCCACCTGTGTGTATCCACCCGTTTCTTAGTTATCCAACCACTCTTTGCTCTCTTAGTTTCCTTTTACAGGGCCTGTCTTCCAGTGCCCACATCCCCCCAAGCATCCTCCTCTGCACCCGCTTTGACTGGAATTCATCCTTCTGGAATGTGTGGCCAGAGCTGCAAAACTCAGGTAAAGTGAAGGACTTCAAGATAAATGGGATGCATCTGGTAGATCTGCTCCAAACTCCTTTAATTTGCTTGACCAGCACTCAGTCAGCAAATAACCCAGGGTCTGCGTGACCTTGGCTCATCAGGAGGGTTTGTAACATCACATGGACAGACACTTTGCAATAGTTTGGTTGGAGTACCAGCTACAGCGCCTGACAGCAGCCTGTCACCATTTTCACCTGTACAACTTATTTCCCCACTCTTCAGACAGTAGAGGAAGCGTTACAATACTGTCTTTTATTTTAACGCTAGATCTTTGCTGTTAGAGGGCAGGTTGTTCTCCCAGCACCGCTCTGCTTTCCCCCAGCCTCCTCCCAAAGTGTTGGCTTGGCCGTACGTGTGCTTTTGGGGGGAAGGTTGTGCTCATTTGGAAAGCCCTGGTGATGGGAGAGTTCAAACAACAACCTCCTCTGCTGATCTTTCATATTTCTAAAATGAAATGAAGGGGATCTTTTCACTGCCTGTCCTAATTAGACTAATATTTCTGGGGAAAGCACTGCATTAAAAACAGAAGGGATCACTGAAAGTCTGTTCCTCAAAAGTGTCCTGTAAGCAGGACCTGTCATTATACTGATGTATGTTTTATAATTACTCAAATACTTTTTATATTATAAAAGTGACAGCAGTGAAACCCAACACTGTACAGAAAGAAGCACCTACTATTTGGTTTGCATGGATTTAGCCTGACAACACTGGCTTCGTCATCTGTTAATAACAGTAAATTATGGAAACACAAAGGCTGGAAATAGCCAAAAATAATTCAGAAACGACTAAACAAAGGATGTATCACTTTGTTACAGCAATCTGGAGCAGCTTTCCACGAAGTGAGAACAGCATGTGCCACGTACAACCATCAGCCCAGGCTGAGGTTGGCTTTGGGAGCAATTTAGGAGGAGATACATCTTCAACCTAGAAATTTCTACTGGTGTGAAGGCATCCAAATACACCCCAGTCGTGAATAGACTATTTTCTTCCTGTACATACAGGTGAGGAATAATTATGCCCAGTTTACAGATGGGGAACTGAACACACGGAGCTTAAATAATTTGTAAAAATTAGGCTGGCAGATGGTGGGTGAGGCAAGAACGGATCCCCAGTTCCCAAATCCTCCGCTCTCTGCTGCTGCCACAGCCCATGAGGGCTTCCTCCACCCCATTTTCAGGGCTCTGTGAGCAATGGTGGCACTGAGGAAGTGTCTGGAGCCCAGCTGAAGGCAGCACGCTGGCCTGCTCTGTGGAGGTGGGAAGAAATTAAGAGATTCTGCCATGGTAAGGCCACATCTGGAGTACCATGTCCAGTTCTGGGCTCCCCAGTTCAAGAGAGACAAGGAACTACTGAAGAGAGTCCAACAGAAGGCTATGAGGATGATGAGGGGACTGGAGCATCTCATATGAGGAAAGACTGAGATCCCTGGGGCTGTTGAGCTGGAGAAGAGAAGTCTGAGAGGGGATCTGATCAATGTTTATAAATATCTGAAGTGTGGGTGTCAGGAAGATGGAGCCGGTCTCTTTTCAGTGGTGCCCAGCGATAGGCTGAGAGGAAACGGACCCAAACTGGAATGCAGGAAAAGTTCACCTCAACATGAGGAAAAACTTCTTTACTGTGAGGGTGACAGAGCCCTGGAACAGGCTGCCCAGAGAGGTTGTGGAGTCTCCTTCTCTGGAGACTTTCAAGACCCATCTGGCTGTGTTCCTGTGTGACCGGCCCTAGATGGACCCGCTTTGGCAGGGGGGTTGGACGAGATGATCTCTAGAGGTCCCTTCCAACCCCTACCATTCTGTGACTCTGTGAACGAACGTCATAAATGGTTCCCTCAACTGCAACAGACCCTTGGGCACGTGTACATCCCAAGTACATCTTGATTTTCACACGTTGAGCCTGGTCTTCAGGGATATTTCTACAGCTGCCTTGGCCCAGCATGTTTATGTGTGTTAACACAGTGCAGTAGGAGCTCCCCAGACAGCTGCCTTACTTGTCATTACATATTCTCCAGTAGTTGCTTTCCACGGAGCTGTCAGCTCCCAGTGACATGCAGCATGACATCATGCAGGTGCAGTCGTAGCCAGAGGATTATTTATCCCTCCTCCCTCTGCTTCACGTAGGAGACACATTATGACAACAGCAGCGATCGCATCTGCGTGATTTACTCCTTGTGCATACGCCGTGTTTACAAGAACAGATTTCATTCTTCCCCCCTGTGATTTATATTTAACTGTAAAAGAATTCCACGGGAGATCTATCAAAAGTAATAGGAGACATAATATTTTTTAAGAAGATAACATTTTCTATTTGCACCAGCGAATGGATCTTTAACGGGTTAGCACAGAGCGCAGCGGTACACGCAGATGTACTCAGCAGAGCACGAGGAATCGCTCAGGCGGTGAGGAAGGCTCTGCACCTCAGCATCCAGGTGCCCACACGTTCCCTGCTCCTGGAATCCCCAACCTCTGCTAATTTCTAATTACTTATTGAACTTCATGCCTCAGGACTGCTTTTGGAGGCAAACCGTGTGACGAGAAATTTCGCTGGGTTTCAGGGAGAAGGATGAAAAACCTTCTCCTCTGTCTATTTGAACTGTTCGGGGAGAAATAGAGATGTAGGGCTTGAGCCCCAATTACATTTGGATATTTACATATCTTTGGACTCAATCTCCTTTAGATTTCTTTGTGGAGCAATTTACATGTTAATGAACCCTAGAAATAATTCCTGAATCAAAACACGTTTCCTATCAAAAAAACATATGGACCTTGAACAGAGCTGCATGGCAGCTTCTGGTTCAGACACTTTAAAGTTGAAAGGGATCAACATCATTTGTCACTTTCAGGTTTTACTGATTTTCTTGATGTCTATTTTGAACGAATTCATTCCATAAAGTCACAGGGTTAAAAAAAAAAAAAAAAAAAGCACAACAACCATTTCAGATAGTAACAGTAAATATTTGGCATATTTTGAAATGAACAGGGCTTTGTAAAACTGTGGCTCATTAGATTGAGACCCTTACGCAGCACCGTAGTCACCTGTACTCTACCTCTTGTCATACACAGTGGCCAGACTATAGTCCTGACAGACTATTTTCTTTCACTGAGATTTGGTATTTGATGGAAGATATAAAGCAACAAGGACCACCAACATATGCAGGAGACAGATTTTGAAAAACAAAGTCCATGAGTCATTGCATCAAGGCTTTTTGTGGCTTGAGCTAAATTATATTTACTGCAGGAAAAAAAAAAAAGGCACATGAAAATCGAAAGAAATTGAACTTAAAAATTCAGCTACCTTAGCTCTTGAAATCTTTGGGACAGGCAGGAGGGACCACTGACTCTCTGAGCACCGGAACAGTGTTTTCCTCTGCCCATCCAGGAGCTGTTAATTTGTTGGTGGGAGAGCAGGGAGATGTGACCTTCCTCACCTTCAGCCCCTCAGCTTTGCCCTCTCTAGATCCACCCACCAAGTTTAAGTTCAGCAGATGCAAACAGGCATCTTGACAGCAAAGAGTTTAATTTTGAACATGAGTGTGGAAAGAAGAGAGAAACCATTTCCCACCGTGGTGAGCTGCTGGGAGCCGTTAGACCTGGTCCTGTCGGCACAAATTAGTTACAGAATACGTAAAGCCAAGACCTTTCTTACAGGGGTAGTTAGTGCCTTGCTGTATGCAATGTTACGCTCCATTATTTTGCTCTGCAGAAGGGATAGAAATGTGTGAGACTAAATGAAAAGTAGCAGTGAGGACAGAGAGGAGCGTGTGTGTGCTGCTGTAGGTAGGTGAGCTCGCCGGTGTGTCGGGGCTTTGCGGTGCTCCCAGGAAAAGCCTCTCCAGGCAGGTCTGGGTCTGGATTTTGTCACCAGCTTTGATAGCTGCTGAACATTCAGCTAACAATCCAGGTGAGCATCCTTATGTGCTTTGACTTAAACATTCACAGTGAAGGACGACTCTTTATCGTGACGATAATTCGTCTCCTCGGTGACGAGTATGAGAGGTTGGAGGTTTTTTGCATGCTGATATTTCTGTTGCGTGGGACTTTGCTTGTGAGTGGCATTGCAGAGCAGAGGTAGCCAAATGTCCCTGAGCGCAACTTCTTCTCAGCCCCAGGGCTGGATTACAGCTCCTCTTCTGTCTCACAGAACAAACTGCATGTTTTGTGTGTGCCAGGTTTGATTTCAGCTTCCATCGTGGCCCCGGTGAGGCCTTTCCCAGCAGCTGAACTAGTTCCATGTGTGTATCTATGCAAAAGTTTAAACAAATAAGGACTCGATGGTGCAAAATCCTAAACATGAGGCCAGCTCGTGCCAACAGACATCTTCATTATGTCTCCTGAGATGCTAGTGTCACTCACCAAAGCTCAACTTCTCTTCCAATGTCTCCTGGCTGTTTCTTTTCTCATCAGGCCAACCTTGATGAAGGTACTCAGTATTAAATTGGATTTTCTTCTGGGCAAATCTTGGCTAGCAAACCAACTGCTCCTCGCTTTTACTCACCTGAGTCCAGAGATGTCCTCCCACACAGAGGACCGAGACACTGAATTTCCAGTCTGGCTTCCAGCTCTCTCCATCCATTGCTACAATGGGCTCAGGCCTCCATGGAAACACCTGCCTGAGACTTTTGTCTCTTGGTAACAATTTCAGCAGAGGTTTATGTCCGTAGGGTGGCACATGCCCTTTGTACACAGGACAAGCATGGTGGCTACCCTTGTACCAGCACAATGACTTTCACTCTGACCTATCTACCCCGGGAGTCAAGATCTCAGTGGTTTTCTTGATGTTATACGGCTGTTGACTCACGAGCAGCCAGACTCCAGTGGGTAAAACTTCCATGGGCAAAATCCCGTGGGGCAACTTCCATGCTTAGTGCGATGGGAGCCATGTCTCGTTGGCCAAGTTCAAGTGTGGCACTGACAAGCCTAAATTCAATGGCATGAGCTCTGCTGACATCTGAGCCCGCAGAAATTAAAATACTCAGTTTCTCTGCTCAAATTCCTGCTGATGAGCTGCATATCTCTAGCAAAGAGGGTGCTTGTTTGAGATATCCATGTAATGATACCATAAATAATTGCTTCATTTTTCTGCATTCTTTTTCTTGACATTGGCAAAAAATTATTAGAACCAGCTTTAAATAAGATGATCTAAAATAACTGAAAAGCCTAAAAAAAAAAAAGTCCGGAGCATTCTTTTCTTGATCTTGCTTGCTGTTTTAACATCTTGTTTTTTGGTCTAAAATCTGGATTACATTCACTGGAAAATAATGATTTTTCCTCTGGTTTTTTCCTCATTTTGTTCTGTGAACTAATCTACAAGTGAAAAAAGATTGACAAGAAAGGAATAATTTCTAACGGACAAATGTAAGGTCACCTCTGATGTCAAATATCCAGAGCTAAGGACATGAGAGGAGCGCTCTGGCCTAAGACAGTACGCAGATGTATCATGGGGTGTGACGAGGAGAAGAAAAGATGTTTACTCAGGCTTTCCTTTAGTGGACGTGAACACAGAAAGGGCAAGTGCATGCAAGAAAATATAAGCTTATCCAAGGCATAATTTATCTTAGTCATGTATCCATGGAACTGGCCTTTATTTGAAAAGCAGCCTAATTACTGAAATTACTGCTGCTGAAATCCTGCAGCACAGCGAAGGAATCTATATATTCTCTGCCATGAGAAAGTTTCACACATTTTCATATAAGTTTCAAGTAACAATATTGATCAGGCAATTACAGGATTAAAAACAGCAGCACAGCCCCTGAAGAAAGCAGAGTTTCTGCCCAAAAGCATCTAACCAACATTTGGGTGTGTGTTTCCACGTAGTTGAAAATTAAACCAAATCACATCTTGTGTTCCAGCAGGTTTATTTTTCAAAGGGGGGAAGAAAAATCATTGAAAGGAGAAAAGCTGCCCTGATGCTGTTCAAAAGGCTTGAGGCAGTTTCTACCCCATTTATTCGTTTGTATTTTTCTCAGCCCCATCTGTTTATTTTCTATCGAGCCATCATAGCAGAGCAGATAGCCAGGCTATAAACATCTGAGAGCAGGTGGGATTGGGAGATAATTTGTGAGGCACAATGCTATGTTCTCTGAATATAGCACTGCTGATTTGATGACTTGACTGGTAACCTAATTTTTCTGCTTTTATTTATTTATTTAAAAATAGATATACTTTGTATGGCAGGGAAACGTATTTGTGGTTAAATACTGAAGGGAGATCATGCAGCTACTATGCGGAGGAAAGCAGTTTCCTGCCACCTTACCCATTTTTCAAAGGGCCATACCTCATCCTGCTGCACAGAAGCCAAAAGCAACCTTAAGAGTCTTCTCCTCCCCTGCAATCATGTTTTAAGTGTCATTTGTGCACGGCATGCTATTCTATGAGATGGCAGAGCATGGGAGGGATGTCACTTGCCCACCTTGTGGGACTTGTCAGGGGCAGCTCAGAAGACCCCACCTCAAAGGGCAGAAGGAGGTATGCGTGTGCAGCGATAGAGGTCTGCATATAAATACACACATATACATATTTTAAATGGATTTAGGTAAAATAAATGTCCCTGTGGTCCCTATCTTCACCAAATTCTGGTTTGTACCTGTCTCTTGGCTGAATAGTGGGGTTTTCGGTCCTATTAAGTTCTGGTTTTTTAAACAGTTTATTTACTATATTTTTAAAGGGAAAAACACTAAGCACCCCCCGTCTTATCTTCAAATTCTAATAAAATTGGCACCTTAATTACATTAACCTGATCAATGTACTAACAGAGCAACTATGGTGCTTTTGCCTCCACTAGAGCTATTGGGCTGGCAGTGTGGTATGAAAATTTAATGTTCCTGTTTCTTCTGTCTTAATTATGCCTAATGAGCTACTTGCTTTAACAAACAATCAAATTCCAATATCCTGTCTATATTTTTCCCGGCAAGATAATATAATGTTAGATGAAATTGTCTTTCTCAATAATTGAATGAGTTTAAGAATAATAAGTAATACGATCTATAAGGGTGCCTATGTGGTATGAGCTGGTTCCCTTCATGAGTGCTCATGAAGAGGTTTAGTTTATTCATTTATTTATTAATAAATGTTTCTCCCTTAGGCAAAGCTGGTCCCAATTAAGAGCCATATTTTCAAATGATAAAAGTGAGTATTCTAATAAAGACACTAATTGGCAAGTATGTTCTTTAAAGATAGTAATAAATTAGAATATCTCATGGCAAGTGATACCACTTCTATTAGCATCTCTACAAGGCAGGACATGATTTCCCTATTAACCAGGTTTGCATTTTACAACATTGAGAATGCCAAATGCAAATACCCTCCAGGACATCAGCAAAGCAGCCATACTTAGGAACTTACCAATGGGTATTTAGAGGCAGTACCTAATTATTACTCTTTCTGGATCCATAATTAAAAGCCAATAGACAAGCAAAGTCTCATAACCCAAAGAGTTCTTGAGGGATCAAGCACAAGCCAAAAAATGCCAGAGAGGAGATTGACAGAAAGGCTTTATACAAAAGTGAATTTTAAAGATGAATAAAGGACAGTAAGGATGAGATAAAAGCAACAAACTGTAGGGAAAAGTTTTTAGAGTAAGAGAGATGTAACAGAATAGAAAAAATAACCCTGAGTCACATTCCTTCAGGAAGACAGATCCAGTGGGTTTTTTATATGCACATCTTGAAAAGCTCCTTGTAATTTTATAGAATGAGAAGCCCACAAAACCTAAAACCATGAAAACCTGATCAATGGAGTTATATCAACAGCTGAGGATCTTCCCACAGCCCCTTCGGGCTTTGTTTGCAGGGTCCGCTGCCCTCCCTCCGGGCACGAGCTGGCGGCACGGCTGATCAGAGGCGGATTTCCCACGGCCCCCAAACACGCTGATCCCAGACTAAGTGTTTCAGATCTAAGCTGCACAAGTCATCGCAGAACAGCAGTCAAATGAGTTGCGAACAACGAGATTCATCATCATACTTCCCAAGCAGAGGGGCACAGGGATCAGTGATGGGTAAAAGCCAAGCACAAGTTCTGCAGGACTGAGGCAGCTGCACAACTTGTATTCTAAAGTACAGGAAAGTCTGATTTCCCTTCATTCATCTGTAAACTGTTGCATTTGCACCGGCTTTATTACAACTTCATTTTAGTTAAGCATTCGACAGCCTAATAATGATCTACATCCATTCCTCTTTATCCTTCATAGCTGCCTACCCAAGAAGGAAATCCTAAGAGACGGGCTTTGCGCAATATTATTTTGCAAGGGAAACAATTTATAGCAATATCTCGTTACTGAGTCTGGCAACTTCCTGTTTGCACTGTGCGCTTAAGATACAAGAGATACATAAAGATAGAAATGATACTGAATTTAACTAGTGAAGCTGGGGGAAATGTAGTGAATGATGGCAGTCAGGGACTGGGATAACTGGTGTAGTAGTAACAGCTGCCCTCCCTAGAGCAAAATGTACTTACAACAACAAAGCTTGATGCAGATTATTACTCCATGGTCTGCTCTTCCTTCTCTCTCTCTCTCTTGCAGAAAACCATGGTCAGACACCTTGGCAGGAGCCTCTAATTGCTACACACAAGCTCCTTGCTGAGATCCCCTTTCCCATCTGCCCGGTAGCACATTTTTTCCCCCATTCTTCCCCTGAGTTCTCCAAAGGAACAGTTCCCTTTATTACAACTCCTTTCTAGGTTTGCTTGCTCCTCTGTTTGCATGTATGGGCAACCAAAGGCACTACTTGCTTAACTAAATGATAGAAAATTATTCTTCTTCTTCTCCCTGGTCCCTTGACACTGAAGAGCTGTTGTGTTATGTGGGAAGGATAAGGAGCTGGGGCAATAGGGGTAATTTGCTGCCCTTGGGAGCTGGAGCTGAGCCTGCTGACCCTCCCAGCACAGGGGAAAAAAAGAGGAAAGAGCATCTTCCATTCAACAATAGCTGCAATGCTTCTGTCACAGCGAGGGAAGACTTCTCCTTTTTATGTAAAGCATAAATGTAACATCCAAGAGTCCTACACATCGTACCTGGTGCTTTAGCAGCGTGAGGATGAGGAGAGCAGGATCACAGCTTGATCCTGGGGGAAAAGAGAAAATCGTGTACACCTCTGCTCTATCCATCCCTAAAGCTGTTGCCTCAGGGTCTTTCTTGCCCGGCAGTGACTGATTTAAGAAAACCTGCAGGTAAAGAAGGAGCAAATGGGCATGAAATACAAAAACCTGGAAAGGCCTTGATGTACTTCTTTTGTAGGGTACAGCAGGCTTAGTAAACACTTCAGGCTTTACTGGTTGTCCACAAGTCTACTTCAGACAAGCTTTTATGGAGGTAAGTCATTTCCAGCCCTGATTTTTGCTGGTGCTGTTGGAAGAGGAAACACATTTGCTTCCCTGCAATAAAAATATATGACTTGTCCAGTCAGGTGTGCTAGTGAGCGTGCTTCCACCCAGTACTTAGTGGGAATACCCTGACCGATGCAATCTGGCATCCTAAGTGGAAGGGATAGCTGTGGGATGTGTGGCTGCCTTTGAAAATGTTTGGGACAGTACATTCAGAGGTGGTCTATCGGTGGGCAATTGTTGAATACATCAAGTCGGTGAAGTATCTCATCGGAATTCAGAAATCTTACAATGCAGTAAATAATTAGCATTTATATACTGGAGGTCTGTGTAAATAAAAACACATGCCCCTGTTTACGTACTCAGCTGTCAGATTTTCTACTCTCCCATTGCATTTTTACATTGTCTAAGTAGATGGCTATACTAGAACACGTATTACTTAGCTTTATTTAATACTTTCCATTCACAAATCTCAAAGCTCTTCACAAGGCACGATGAGCATCAAATTGCTTTGAATGTGTGGTCATACTTTATTTAAAAAATAACCCCAGAACCTCGAGTTGCTGCAGCTCCTAGGAGCTTCCCTCCCTCAACACTGCCCCAGGCTCGGCAGCCCACCCATCAGCCAGCCTGGGGCTTCCTTGGCCACTTTTCCTCACGGGGCCCTCATCTTGCCAGCAATTTGGGGTGTTGTGCCACAGACCTGTAGGTTCCCCCGAGCTGTTGTTGCTCCGTGGTGACCAACAGTTGCAAAACTTTGGCTGCTAGGAGATGATATGGGGCTCTTAGGGAGAAAATGAAGCAGGGCAGTGAATTACAAACAAAAAGTTAGGGTGGTTTTTTTTTTTTCTTTCATATTTTGTCTTCTAGGGGAAAATAATCCCTTTATCTTCTGCCTGAGCCAACATGCTAGCATCTTCTCCCCTTTTCATACAGGAAAGTGAGACAGAGATAGGCACAGAGAATTTTATAAGCTACAGGGGGCTGTGGAACGAAGGAGAAACCTTCTGGGGTTTTCATTCAGCACTTTGCACCATTTACACATCTCCATTTACACTTCCCAAGAGAATTTGTAACCCAGAACAAAATATGGAGAAGTACCAGATGAGTATGAGAAGGTCATGTAATTAAAGGGAATTTGGTAACTGCAGGGAACACTTCTCAAACGAACCGTGAGTGGGCAGGTTTTTACTAAGAGGGTTTGACGCTCTTCTTCCTTCTCTTCTAGTGGTGCAATTCTTCACTTTTATGGGATTGAAATCAGACTCAAACACTCAGTACAGAGAAGTGCATCAGTGCTTTTGGAAGCTGCTTGAATGACACCAGGCAACAAAATGAATTTGTTTTGGCTGTTCTCAATTTCTAAGTGACTTACGGTTGTGAACAGGAGCAGGGTTTGATAGGAAATGGAGATGCTGCATGTCTGCTATATGTTACAGTTTTCAGTAGTTTTAAAGTAGAAAACAAGAAAAAAAGCCAAAATTTATGCACCAAGTAATATTGGTACTATGGGTACCAGACAGAGAGCTTGCAAAAGCAGGATATGCAGGATTACATCAGGAAAATCAGATTAATAAAAACTGTGCAAATGATTGAAATTATGTGTATTTGGAATGAAATTCTATCACTCCACCTTACAACTGCATATTTGGGTAGTCTTCATAATCAAAATAACAGCGTTACAGGAAAGAGTGACAAATTAGCAGCTCATTGAATTTGGGTGTGTTATTGAGAGGGCACTGGAACAGTTTCTCTTGTCTCACCTCTACCCATCCTATTCTGATACCCAGATAGTCCCTGAGAGATGTTGATAATCTCCCACTATTGATAATCTCTTCACCCTGGCAGATTTACTACGATGCTGCTCTGGCCTTTTATTTGGAATAATTTACCAATTTAAGAAAAAAAAAAAAGGGGGAAGGCACTAAACTAACTAAACAACAAATATATAACCTTGGGGTATGGATGTAGACAGTCATGCCATGGACTTTCACTTTTTGACCTGATGATGTCATACAACATTTAATCACCACTTTGTGGCATTTCCATGGAAAAATCTCAAAATTGTTCTTACTTGGACTTCTTAGAGTTCCCTTATTTTTTTTTCCTTCCTCCCCAGAACATCAGCAACACTTTCTCTATATATATATTTATAAAGCAGACTATGAAAAGGGTTGGATAAATCTCACGGTTAATGGTTGATTTCATGGCTGTTGTATCATGAAAGCTAGAGCCAAGCTGCACGCCAGACCAGTGCTCTTT
This sequence comes from Coracias cyanogaster, assembly GCA_033124195.1. Taxonomy (NCBI): domain Eukaryota; kingdom Metazoa; phylum Chordata; class Aves; order Coraciiformes; family Coraciidae; genus Coracias; species Coracias cyanogaster. Next base: position 2,455 of record JAVSBS010007070.1, on the reverse strand, counting down.
ACCAAGTAGTGGAGCACTTAGTTTCGTGTTATCAGTGTCCATGAGATTTTGCAGAATTGTGTTACACTTTGGTACAGATGAATAACCTGTGGTGTCACAGAAGTGTGATGCTCTGGCTTTAATTAACCTCTGGCACGAGTGAAGTTGAACGAGAAAGAATACAGTCCTTTTTGTAAAGGAATATTTTGACAGTCATTAAATACACATTAATACTCTTCATAATATGTAATTTTGTGGGTGACATGGGCACTGTTTCTACAGCTGTTCTTTAGAGAAAGAGTAAGTTTCTCTTCATTAAAGACTAATAAGTGACATTACATTTAAGTGCTTGCATTAGATATGCTTCTTTGAATTTAATGATGGGGCAATGAGGCCTTTAATTAAATAGTCAAAAATTTCTACTGGGAGAAACAAAAACAAATTTATCTACAGGTTTTCTTCTCAATATAAAAGTAAAACGGAACCCATCGGGTTCCAATGCTTTTATCCCTAAAACTAAGCCTCACATGATTTTGTCTTTAAAAACTTGTTTCTCATTTCTGAAATCCATATAATGGGATGAAGAAACTCATCTCACTGGTAGATGTAGATCTCTATTCACTAGTGCCTGTCCTGTGTCACCACAGATGTTTCTTGCAGGAATAGGTGGCAGAAGTATGTATCTATTTAGGGTTTTTTTTTTCATACACACACAAAATTCTCTACCTCAGATCAGTGACTTGTAATAGTCACTGATGTATTTTCTGGAATTCTATACATATTTTCAATTTGAATTTCATTTATCCAATCATTTAGATCCCCAGTAGATACTATAGATATTATCAGGCTTGAAAAAGAGGCTAAAAATTGGTCAAGTTACCACATTATGGCAACCACAGCCACCTGTGATGGGCTTGTCACTTGAAACAAAAATCAAGTCAGGTGAATCGCTTTCATTTTTCTTGACAAAGTTTTCAGGTTTAATGTCAAATTACCAAAAGTAGCTCCAAATAGAAAATCTTGTTAGGCAACTTTAGATTTCAAAACCATTGCTTGTGTAATCTGCTACTCCTTAGAAGCAGCATTGCAAGAAATTGTGTTGAAGTGTAATTCAGGATCTTCCCAGAACTGTCAACCGGTTGAGAGGTGATGAAGTCTGCAGGGGAAGGTTGTGTCCTGGACACAAATGGTGACCTGAATTGCCCTGTTCCTTCATGCTACTGTATTGTCCTGTTAACCAAAACGGGATCCTACTGTTTGCTTATTTTTATTTTACACACTTTCATATTAAGAGAAAGCTTAATTTTTGCTATTGAATGGGCAAAGACATTGACATCCTGGCATCTGAGAATCCAGTATTTCTCTGCACTTGTCCCTGAGTACTGTGTAGCCTGCCTCTGAGCTTGAAATTCTTGAAAAATACCAAAGTTCTTATTTTTCCAGCCTGAGTGTTGTTTAATGAGAAAATAAAGAAACAAAGCAACACCATCAGCCAGAACCAAAGTATATTATCATGTCGAGAAACGTTCACAGCTCGCAGCTCCATCTGCTCTACCAGTGAACATTAAATATTTTTCAAAAATGCTAAGCTATTAGAAGAAAAATAATGAACTTAGATGGTGGCTAAGGCATAATTTCATTTTTTAACATCATACTTTAAATGGATTCCTATTACTATAACACCCAGAAAGCTAAAAATAGTACATGAGTAGTAAAGACATGCCAAAAATCAGATCTGATCCGGGGAAGAATTACATACACACAAACATATTTGCACACAAGCAGTTACAAGCTTATAGATACCACCCTGAAAATGCTTACAACCATATTGAATTTTAACTTCATAGATGGTGACAATTTTAATGTATCACCTTGTGGTAATAACCTCCATCATACATATATTTATTAGGCGCATGGCTGAGGCCCTTCCTGAATTAGATTCTAAGTGATTACCTGTTCCCCAAAGCTCTAGGACATGATTGCTCTGTCTGAAAGCTAATTTTCTGTAATAGCTGGAAATTCACCAGTATTCTGACAACTACTAGCCAAAACTGCCACACAAATGCGTTGTTAGCAACAGCTACTGCCGCACTATCAAAATATTGTGTGGACATGCAGCTATTGTATATTGGTGTAGCATCGAGTATGTGCATCTGGAGGCAGTCAGCCGTGCAACTTGACAGCTCTGAGCAGAGAATTAGCCACACTTAAACTGTTACCTATTAGAAGTAAATAGAAGTAAATTACTCAGAGATCGCGGATGTTTGGTCCTAAAGATGGGAAGAGATGTATGGAATGGAATAGAATAGAGGGCATCCCAAAACGAAGGGCTTTTTGATTGTAACAGAGAGCATCATAAGATCTGTACTTATTAGTACTTAATTAGAAGAAAACTCTTTACTCTGAGGGTGGTGAGACACTGGCACAGGTTGCCCAGGGAAGCTGTGGATGCTCCATCCCTGGAGGTGTTCAAGGC
>JAVSBS010007067.1:119059-138199 GCA_033124195.1 Coracias cyanogaster | reverse complement strand
TTATCTGGATGCCTGGAGGAGTGTGAAGCGAGGTGGAGGCCTCGTGGTCCCAGTCCCCCATCTTTCCGCCCTGAAACGAAGAAGCCATTACCTCCACCCGTGCAGGTGCGAATTAACAGATTTTGTGACATTAACATAAGCGATAAGATTGTCTATAGTCATCCCCACCCGCACGTATATCCTGGTGATGCAATGTGGAAATTTGAGTATAAATATCACCCCAATCATGGCCAAAAAACTGGGGACAGGACTCGGAACCATACCGGTGTCTGGACGGATTGATGGATTGACAAATTCGCCCTCTCCATCCCCCCCACTCGGGACACCTTGTGGGTAAGATTCTTTCCCTCAGCTCACGCTGAGTGATAGACTTTTCCTTCCCGGGTCTATTTCACGTTTCTCCTCAGGTGCATTTCTCTGCTTCCCTGAGTGTATTCTTGCTTCGTTCTGCCTTTATCTTTTCATCGCGACTGTCCTGTCTTGTGCTCCACTGGATTTCTGTTCTGGGCTTGTCTATCAGCCAGGGGCCGGGCTGACAGCGGACAAGTTGTTGGTGTGTGTGTTTTAGTGTGGTGTTGTTACAATATTAGCTATACAACGCTTAGTGTACCTGTAGCTGCTAATTGATCACCGGCAATCCAAAAGAACCTGCAAATGTTGCTGTAAATAAACGGTTATTATTTTCTTCCCGATTTGTGTCTGTCGCATATTCATTGCCGGCCTCACAAGACTGCATTTATTCCCCTGTTTTTGCAACATTCCCTTATATCCTTGGTAGATAGGACAAGAAGTTGAACTGCAGGAAGAAAGTTTAGTGTTAGATGGTGTGAAGAGAATTCCAGCAGTAAAGACTGGAAAATACCAGAGTAGATTCTCATGCATCATTTGAGAGTCTCCATCTGTTAAGTCCCCTTCCATGGAAGGTGAATAAACCTTGGAATATGTAGTAGATTGTCCACTGAGATCCTTTCAGTCTGTGTTAACAAAGTGTATCGTTATGTGATGAGCTTGTGGCTGGGCCATGAATCAGTGCCTGGAAAGGATTGGTGAGCTATAGAGATTATTTTTCTTTTAAGTATGTTACTATCTTGATTTTCTCAGAGATAATAGCCTTATGTGCTGTGAGGGGGGAAAACATTGCTAAGATATGACGAAGGAATATGAATATGAATGCAGAAGCCTGCAGACATACTGATGTCCTCTGCTCAGACTTGATGTTGCAGTTGAGCTTTTGGTGTATAACAGCTGCGATGAGCAAGAAAGATTTCTGCTTCATACATGTTCCCCAGTAGCACTGTGTTGATGGAATGGAAATAACAGCCTTCTGAGCAGGGCGGTGGAGAGACAGATAGATGTTCACGCCTGCAGGGCTGGGGGTTCAAACTTCAGGTAAGTGTCACAGCAGTTCCTGGTTACAACTGATAGCGTATTCTAGAAAGACCAATATATTCCGTTACTCTCTTGGAATTAATTTTGGAGTTCAGAGAGCACAAAGAGCTCTGGAGAAGTGGTATGTCCACTATTTACTACTGGGGGAATTCCCATCCCTTTACATGTTAGAGATTCTGTGGTCAGTGTTCACAGTAAGAAAAAAGGCTATAATTTATCATAGAACCATTCAAGTTGGAAAGGACCACCAGGATCATCAAGTCCAACCTTCATCCTAACATCTCTCTAGCCACTAGACCATCGCCTCAAGTGCTACATCCACTTGTTTTTTAAACACCTCCAGGGATGGTGACTCCACCGCCTACCTGGGCAGCCTGTTCCAGTGCCCAACCGCTCTCTCAGTAAAGAATTTCTTCCTAATACCTAATCTAAACCTCCCCTGATGCAACTTGAGGCCATTTCCCCTTGTTCTATCATCCAAGATGAACCTCTCCATAATCTTCCCTGGTACCGAGGTCAGGCCGACAGGCCTGTGGTTCCCTAGATCCTCCTTCCCGCCCTTCTTGTAGACGGGTGTCACATTGGCATTATCTCTACAGTTCTGACTCCAGTTCTTTTATTTCCACCCTGGTCAGAAAACAAGAAAGTCCTTTGGTGAGATTTTGCAGGGTCTGGCGTTGCTATAGGTGCGTGGCGTGCAGAAGGACTCCTCACTGTTTTCCCAGCTGGTAGTATCTCCTAGCCCAGAGCTTCTGGCATGTGTTCCCTGTATCAGACATGCAGGAGAGGGCTGCGGTGTTTGTGTTCTCACTAAGTACTCCGAGTTACTTTTAAGTCCCTGCCGTAGGAGTAGCTAAATGGAGGATAAATTGCGAGCCCTGCAGCTGGTGTTCTGCGCAATAAGCTAAGCGCCCTTGAGCTTCAGCGGCTGGCTGCCAGATCCTCCTTTGGCCCCCTGGAAGCACTCTGAGCTAGATTGGAGGTTGTCAGGTGTTGGTGTGTTCCACATGAGGCTTGCTCTTCTGGGCCCCACGTCACTGTCACCTGCGAGAGTGCCTGCATCTGGCAGCTTTGGCAGCCCAGCCCTGCTCTCTTTGGTGGTTGGCTTCCCTCCACACTGGGACGCCGCAGGGGGGGCTCAGCTGCTTGGCACTGCTGGGTACAGAAGAGCTGGGCATGGTGCACGCTCTTGTGCATCAAGAGGGAGGTGCTGCCTTCCCAAGGCTGTGCTGCGGGCCCTCCTTCATCGGGGGGTGCGAGGAATTGGAGGTGAAGGGATGCAGTTGAGACGTACCCAGCATGTCATCAAGCTCAGGGGACATGGGGAATGGCGAGTGTGCCTGGCCTTGCCCCGGTCTTGCACCAGTAGCAGGATTCCACTGAGAGGTTGTCCAAGGCAGATTTTTTTTTTTTCTTAGTAGTGTACTTTACTTGCTTATGATTTGGTACTCACAGGTATTTACATTCAGTTACACTTGATCAACTTTTTTAGTTAAGGGAGACATTCTTTCTCTCACTACACTGCAACATAAAGTCATGTTAGATATGTTGCATGTCCATTATTCAAATCCTGAAGTGCTGGTAGCAGAACACTCACGGTCTTTTATATTTTACCAGTAAGCGAGCAATTAAGTATTACCAGTTTAACAATGTCATGAGCAGTTATGAGTATCTTCTGAGACATGGACAAAAAGAAAAGAGGTTTCTCTCTTTTTGGCTTCCTTTTCTTCCTCCTGTCATTTTCCTGATCTTTAAATCACTTCTTTTTCAATGCTTTTTTATTATTAATTTCTCTTGCCTGTAGCTGAAAATACTCAGTCTCTTGATTTTCCTGAACAGCCAGTGCATAGCTGGGATGACTTCTTGTCAGGCTTAAAACCACCCAGTATTTTTACCTTGGGATGTTTGTTTTCTTGCTGGTGACTCAGAGGAATAGTCCCTGCTTAGGCCTTTTTCTCTTATCCATTTGATAATTCCTCTAGTAGGCAGCTAAGAGGTGATCAGAGAATACCTGGTTTAGTCTTGCTGTGAAGCTACAGTCTTAGAAAACAGTCTTAAGCATCCATAGTATTGTAGGCAGCCTCAAATCTCCTTCAATTGAGAGCAACTTTTACAGCGAGCTTTCTGCTGGTTATCGCCACCTTTTCCCAGCAGGAAGGGTCTCCTGGGGTCAGGGATGGGAGCTGTATTCCTACCAGCAGGCAGCCAGAAATGTGCCATGTCTCTCTTAATAACAGGGATCGGATTGTCTGAGCTGCATCTGCGTTGGCCACTTGTGCGGGAGGAGAGGGGCCAGTTGAGTGAAACAGTTGGTGTGGAGTACCCAGCGTTCATACTATATGTGGTTTTGGGGTGTTCTATCGGCAGGTGGCCTGTAGTGGTTGGAGCATTTAGTTCCTTTAGTCTTGGGGAGAACCGTTCAGTTCAAACTTCATCTGACAGCAACCGAGGTCATGGCCTGTGAGATCGGCGTGCGTTGCAAGTGGGAGCACGGTGAGCAGATGCACTCCTGCTTGGAGCTAAAATACACCTAGTTTTGCACCGTTCAGAGTAACGAGGTGGTGTTGGAAGATAAAGTGTTATTTAAGGGAGTTTAAAATACTGATCTGGTTCAGATTACATCATTGTAACCTTCCTGGGCATACAGAGTCTGTGGAAAGGCAACAGGCAAAAAACCCCGAGAAGTCAACCACGAAGTACTGCCCTGCACAAGCTGAGCAACTGGAACCTAAATTTTATGAAATCTTGTGGCATTCGTGAAAATATTTGCATATCTGAAGCTGGCCAGTTTTGCACAGTAGAAGGCAAAGTACTTCCTTTAGCATCAGGTCTTTAAAGAGAGAACTAAAGGTATCCAGCCTAAAGGAATTCCTGTGTAAATACCTAAAGGTATTGCTGTGTAAATAAAGAAGTAATTAAAATAATTCCTGTTGAAGCTGTATGTTTTTTCTTTTTTTTTTGTCTAACAGACTTCTGAGATATTATTAATATTCCCACTGTTTTCAAAGTTTACATTAGGAACAGTTCAAGATATTGCAGGAGGACGTGCCTCAATTGAAAATATTGATTTCTTCTTTCGTGCTTTTAACAGGCATTTCGTTTGCTTGATACTGTAACTAAGTGGAAGGAAAGCATCTTTAGGGAAAAAGATACCGTTTTTCTTTACATTGCCCAATATTTCTAGGTATTTTTAAAGCATTGAAGCATGTTTGCCCATGCGGACATGGCATTGCTGTCAAACTGACAGGGGTGTCTGGAGAGTGATCGGCTCAGTTACTGGGGAAGTTAAAGTTGATTTAATAAATGTACCCGTTTTCCTTGATGAGCTTTATGCCTGTATTATTTGATTTGACAGTTCTTTGTAGTTGTTTGTGGTTTTACGTTCCCTTTGGGATGCAGTTCCCCGATTCCATGTGGAAATTGTCAGGTAGCATCTGGTTAAATGAAGCTGACAAGTGTGTTCTGTCCGGTTTTGTTGTAGTAACTTAGTATGTTAAGAAGTCAGGCTTCTGTATGGGTGGTAGAATCCACAGGGTTTTTTTCTGTTTTACACAGATTCACAGAAGCAGCCCAGCCTGTCTCTGCATAGCTCCTGGCTTTAAGTGTGAGATTTGACATTTTTGTAGTTTTCCTTGACACGTTCAGAACTGTGGGGAATACAAAGGGAGTATGGCTGAGCTGTACTGGCCATCCCTAGAAAAACAGTGGGTTTGAGAGCCATGCTACAGCCTATCAATTGTTCTATGAAAAATTAATGATGTTGTGTTGAGTTATTAGACATCACAGTGTATGATGTAAAATCCTAAAGTGTTTGGTAGGCTTTCAGCAGAGCATCTTTTATCGTCCCAACTCCACAAAAAGCTTATCTATGTTTGAATTTTTAGGATTTTATTTGGCCTCTCAGGACTATCTTCATGTTGAAACTAATAGAAAACATTCTGGTGTTTGATCTTGGCCTCCTTTTTAGATCAGGGTACCTTGTGCAGGGTAACTTTATGAAATAATTCAGTTATTTGCACCCAAAATTATTCTGCCAAGCTTAGAAGAGATTCTGTGTCAAGCAGAAACACAGTCTTAAATAACATGAAATAGAAAGAGTGGCATGTAAATATTATTTATTTAATAAAGAAGATATGTGGCTCAAAGTGCATCAAATATGGGGTTGAATTCTATGGTTGTTTAAAGAAGCCACTGTATTTTAATTTGTGCCCATTGCTTCTTGTCCCTACATGATAGATGTTTTAGAAAGCTTTGTAAGAACATCCAGATAACATGTGTTTAGAGGTACAGGAATTCAAAATGCTTTCAACTCCAAAGTACATAGTAACGACACTTGTAGAAAAGATTTTCTTTTACTAAGATGTATTTAGGGTTAGGATTTTGAGTGGTATTTGTTCAGGGTGTCTTTTTTGCCATGAAACACTCTAATCCAAACTATTTCAGATTGTGAGGAGAACAACCTAGATGTTCTGCTGATGATCAAAGGGCTCTGTTTAGCCTGTTTAACGCATTAAGTCCATTAGTGGCTTCAGATGGCGAGTTCTAAGAGTAGAGTTTTTGTGCTTTCTCTGGTATTCCCTACCCCGGCCTGCTTTTAAATGTGTTCACTGCCATACCCAGTGTTCTAAGGATGTGACAAAGGCATTAATTTCTTAAATGACAAGGGAAATAAAAAATACAAGGACAATTTCTGCTTTTCAACCATTTCCTCACTTTGCATAACGCTTGAGGTGAATGCTCGAACCCGTTGGTGTGTGTTTGGGCACGGCTGATGGACTGTAGGAGCAAGGAGCGAATTTTCTCCTCTGTGAACGTGTTTTTGTGTTCATTTGGACGCATTATGGGTTTTTTTCCCCCTACTTTCATTGTTGGCATTAAGTATTCTCACTTGAGACCGATGCAGTTCGCCAGTTTTACATCAGTCTTTATGATGCTGGCCTATGTACAGATCACAGATACAAGTAATTGCATCATGACTGAAGATACCTGCGGTACGAGCGTTTCAGGAGTAGCTCTGAGCAGGCTGAAGGATACTGGGCGCTGGCCCATCTAGGTCAGATGTGTTACATCATTAGGCAGTGAATTTTTGATGTCAGCCTGAATTTTAGCTTCTGTTCCTCAAGTTGAAACTAAATGGTTAATTTCAGTGCTTTTCAGGTCATTTTTTGTGGAATGTTTTCAGCTGTACAAGCAGAGATCAGCACAAGATGCTGTCAGATCTTGGCAAGTGCAGTTCTTTATAATGGCGAAACAGGCTAATCAGTCTTTAACTGTTCCCTTTCAGGGAAACTGCGTAGCAAAAAGGTGCTGGGAAAAGGCGGTTCTGCTGATTTAGATGAACGTTGTTCGGAATGGTTCAGTGTCATCTCATGGAGACGTAAGCTGATACATTGAATGAGGCCCACCGACAGTTGCATAAAGTGTCACAGAAATGTCAGAACTGAAAATATTTGTTAGCGTCAGGGCTGCACAGCAAGAGATCCCATTTTTAGTACTTACTGCTTGCGGAAAGGAAAGGCATGGGTCAGAAGTCCATCAAAGTTTTCTCTAGCCTTAAGGATCTAAAAATATTAAACAAGCTTGACCTTTCTGATCTCTGCTTATTCTTCCAGAGAAGACAATAACCCTCTCATACCGAAACACCAATAAAGCAAATTCCTTTCAAATCTTACGAGGAATGATTTTCCTGATTTCTAGTTCTTGTAACAACGAAGAACACGCTGTTACCAAAGGTAACATCACCACCTACTAACCATATAGGTTGGTGGTAACGCAGCTGCAACGTAGATGACATTATTCACCTGAACGCTCAGAGTTCCCAAGGCACAGGACACATCTGGGATAACAGTGTGGTCTCTTCTGCTTCGGTGATGCCTTAATCAATGTATAGTCTTTGGTCTCCCATGTTCACATTAAGTGGAGACTTTTAGTTGAAGGTGTGCTGTAAGTGGTGTGATCACATTATAGAAATGTTTTATAGATGGGATTGTCAATACATGGGAAAACAGCAGCCAAGGCTGTGCACAGACTTTCTCTTTTCCAGCTCTTACACCAGTAAAGTTCCTTGTGTACGGATCTCCTGGGGGAACATACGCCTTGATTTCTTTTAGTCACTTGGGTTAATTTAAACAGTGAAAGATCACAGAATTCTAGAATAACTCAGTTTAAAAGGGACCTCTGAAGAGGACTGAGTTCAGTCCCTGTCTGAAGCAGATCTAATTAGATCAGGTTGCCAGGGACTTGTGCAGTTGAGTCTGGAACAGCTCTGTAAAGGCTTGAGTTCAGCTGGTGGGTCTTGAACCAAATCCAGAAGTGCTCTTTTTTCTTACTGCGGAGCTGTGCAAGTCTTAGCTCACAGACACCGAGTGCTGAGAAACGTCAGGGGGTGGTGATACATGGTCCCCGCTGCAGCTGCACCCTGAGAGGACGTGCTTAATTACCTTTGGAAACACTTCAGAGCCTGCTCGCCTGCTGCTGCAGCCTGGGCCAGGCAGATGCCCTCTAAGTCCAGCAGTTTCCATGGCCTAAACTCAGATGCCACAAAAAATTCTGTATAAACTCTGTTAACTTCTTAGTGAACGTATGTTCTTGGCTTTGCTGGAAGCGGTGGCAACCTTTTCTTAGTTTCCTTTCTGGTTTTGAGTGGCAACTGTTGAGCACTACCTATCTCTAAGACTTGCCATCTTGGGACGATTTCACATAGAAATCTCCGCTTTCCAGTCTTTCCAAACTCTTTGTTCTTTGTCTAGATTTTGGAACGAATTTTGCTTTTGGAAGGTGAAAACTTTGTGAGGGTGAAGTAAAGCAGTGGTTGGAGAAAAAAATTGCAGTCAAGGAAAACATGACTGATGCGGTCTCCTGAAGAGGTTGATAAGTGCAGGAAGCAGGCACAATATGGGTTGCAGTTGCTGGTGCAGTTAAGGACTGTTGGCGCTATGATCTGACGCGGCTTTAAGATAAGCTAGGGAGAGTGATGTTGACTTGGGAAAGGTCTTTTTTGCTAGCTTGGATCTTCAAGTTGTACAGAATACACGGAACTAATAGTTATTTTTAATTAAATTTCTCTAATGTAGAATGCTCAGCTCTATACAGCAATATCCCGGGTTTGTAGTTGATCTAAGTACAATTTTCTGTGTACTTAACAATTCAAGAACACTCTTAAGCCTAACAGGTGAAATTTTGAATCTGGAGCCACCTGAGATGATGAGAAAAACATTGCTTAGAATATTCACCTAATGGTTTCATATAACCTGCATCATTTAATATATGCACCCAGTGTATTGCATTAAGTGCTGTATGCTGGAGTTGCAAAAGAAGGATGAAGCCTACACCTTCAAAAAGTGAGTGCACTAAATTAAATCACTGATTAAAAAAAAGTCAGCCTATACCCATTAGAGGGATTTTCATCTCACTATAGACATAGGTGCCGACTTTTTTCAGCGTAGTACTACTACATAGCCTTCAACGCACAACTGAAGTGTTTAAGGTCATCCGATTACCTGTTTTAGCATATACAGAAACAGCACAAAGTGAAGGGAAACTATCTGGTTGAAGCAGAAAACTTCATAAATCCATCTCCCTGTTTTCTGTGCTTATGTTTTCATACTTTTATCTCATGGTTTTTTGGCTCCACGTTGTTAATGTTGGAGAACGTACTTTGCACAAGGTGCTGTCGTGTTACCAGATGTGCGGTTCTCATTTTTTGGCCACCATAGATCATATAAAAATTAATCTAAATGTAAATGTATATCAAATAAGGACTTATTAATTCTCACTCTGCGTATTTTGAAGAACTACCGGCATCAACAGACAAAACTAGCATAAACAGATCTCTTGACTGTAAGAGGTTTAAATATATCTTTATCTTGTAGCATCCAGTGACAGCTGTCGCTGGTTCTGTGATAATTCCTTTTGCATTCATTTTCCAGTGGTCTGTTAAAGACGTGCTCGTTGTCCGGTCACCTTCAGCAACAGATACAAGGCAGACAGGGTCTGGAGAACATGCAGTGTACTCAATCAGATTTTACTACCTGTGATTGAGTTCACCGCTGTCGTCTTCTCAATTAGCTCCGCTGAATTTAGAAGAGATGCCTTGTGACATGAGGCGCCTGCTCAGTTTGAGAAGGGCTTTGGCAGAACTTGTTCTTCTGGAGATGCTGCGGATGAGCTTTGAGACGGCTCAGTACTTTGTCAGCAGCAGCGCTGGAGCGGTGCTAGCTTGTGTAGGCAGAATTGCATTTGCTGTGGGAACCTTACACTGAAGAAGACGGGGTTTCTGGTGGTGTTTTGGTCCTTAGGTGCGTATGTGTGTGTGATGTAAAGGCTCAAAGACGGTTCTCAGGTACTGTGTTATTTTGGGCGTGTGTTCATCATATTTACTGGCTCTGCTGTAAGGGAGCACACAGCTAACACATTCAGAGTTTGTCTATCCATCTCAATTTGACTTCCTGGCATTAAAACAAAAATGCGTTTCCTCATACTTTTGAAATGACATGACAGTGTCCCCTGGTGGTGAGACTGGTGGAGTTCCGCTGGGTTTGCAGCTTTCCTCACTTTTTTTCTTTTTTAACGAGAAGCAATTGTGGCATCCCTGCAAAGAAAACCGCAGTACTTCAATCGCTAGTAATGCTTTCTAGAATAATATTATAGTATGTAACCGATAGATTTGTGCGGATGGGCTGTATCTGGGACTCCTCTAAATCTTAAAACCTCCAGTTGTTCCACCAAAAACCACACAGCACTTGGCATGCAGAGATGGAGAGAAGGCTGTTTCCCTTCTGAAATAAACACTCTGTTCCTGTACTCCGCAGGAGGTGTCGTGTATTAACCGATTTCACAGTACATTCCTAATTAGCTTGCAGTGACGGTAGAGCATGGGAATTCACCGGATCTCTGGATGATCCGATCAAGCGGAAGCAGCGCCGGTGGCGGGGCTTCCCGGTACCCACAGCGGCCCTTCCTGGGCTGTGCCACACACAGCTGCTCTGTGCCCTGTCTTCTCTCTCACACCTTTCCTTTCTCTCACCAGTCTTACCATCTGTTGCTCACTGGATTATCTTCTGTGTAATTAGTAAAGTGCCCTTATCTACAGTAGCCTAATGACTGATATCTAGGGCAGGGACATGTTTCTTAAAGACGTTTCAAGTAACATTCTTCTGTCTGTGTGTTATGTACCCATGGCATATCTGCACAGAGGAACTTTCAGAAGAATGACTGCTGGAACTTGCTGTGGGATGTGGTAGATTTCGCTATAACTTTGTTTCTGAAGCTTTGCATCCCTTAAAAACAAAATAAACTAGCTTTAAAGGAGGCTGGGATGAATTTTTAATTAACTCAAAGCTAGAGCCTCTGAAGTAGCATTTCACAGGCAGCTGTTGCACTTGATGCCCACCTCAAATGTGGATATGCAACAGAAGCTGGGAATCTTATTTATAAAGGTGCATGAACCCCACTAAACTCTCCTACAAACAGGTGACGATATTTACTTTTGTATTTGTTTGTAACTCTTGAGTCTGGAGCCAGGAAATATTGACAAAATTATTACATAACAGGGCGTTAAATGATCCAAGTATGACCTTCCGGTGCTAAAAGCTATTGAGCTATTAAAGGGGAGTTGAGGCTTGTTATTTCTTGCCTAGATATATGTGTGTGTGTGTGTGTCTTGTCTCCAAGTGCCCTTGACCTGTAGGGCTCAGCATTAGGTCTCAATGTCTAATGCACTCTCCATATTAATGTAAGTATGGCTTAATCTCTCAAGATCAAGGAGTATAAACTGATTCAATGCCTCAATACATAAAGAACTCCTTCAAGAACGGAGTGCTATTTTGAATATTAATAGCAGAATTCAGATAATTCAGATACCAAGACATAAATTAAGTGTTAAAGCACGTGATGAAAAGAAGGTGCAGATTTTGAATGGAGCAGTCATCCTTTTACTTTGGCAAGTGTGTCACTGAAACTCCCAGGAAGATGATTTGGGTTGTTTTCAATGATATTGCACTTTCTTAAGGTAGTGTTAAGAGGGAAGGGCTCAACAAGCGCTTTAGTTATTTGAGTTCTCTGCAAAGAACAGCAGTGATTAAATGTGTAACTGGCATTGAAGTCTAACCCCACTTAGTGTAAAACCAGTAAATCAGAATTGACTTTGTCTTTTCACTATTGCGTCTAGCCCTGCTCTTTGCTTACTGTAGCAGTACTGTTGTTTCTGAGATTATATATGGAAAATGCGCAATAAGTGCTGAGGCTGCGGTATCTGGGCCCAGCATTGGGAGGGCCAGATTTTCAGGCTTGGCTTGGCGCAAGAGTGCGGGCAGACACAGAAATCAGCTGCATTTCTCTGTGTGTATAGGAGCTGTCTTCTCTCTGTCGAAGAGGTGGGGTATGGGTGTAACGTGGCATTTCCAGATCTGACTATTTGCCTTTGCATGCGTGGATAATGAAATTACTGAAACTAAAAACTATTAAGTTCTCATCAAAACTCTACCGAAAAATTTCCCTTCTGTGATTACATTGTGGGCAAAATCCCAGCTGGGACAGTACTTGTTGTTGGATAGCTGGATTTGTTTTAAGACACACAAAAAAGGAAGGTAGTTCGCTAGCAGTGACATGCACTGTGGAATTTACTGAGATGCAAAATGAACTTTGGGGAAAAAACAAATGGACTTCTCACAGAGAAATAATTTGGGGGCCTCACTGCCCTTTTAGAAAATGTTTCCCTTGACTTTCGGTTGCATGGCTGAATTGTTGAGAAATGCTGTTTAGCTGTTTCACAGCTTCTGTCTTGGACAAAGCGAGAACATTTTTAATGTGAACAGTGTCTCATCCAGCCATGGATAAGTGTAGTTGTAGTTTGGAGATTTCAACAGCTTGATTTTTGTGTGCAAAAATAGAAAATGTCTGCTGTGGAAACGTTGCTTACAAACACAGCTAGTCTGATTTATGAATCTTCTGAACATCTATGTACTCTGCTAACAAAACATGCCAATTAGCTGTAGTGACACAAAATATTTTAAGCCATAATAAACAAAACAAACCATACACGCTGGTGGTTTGATACGTATGTTTTCTCATTTCTTGTAAATAACAAACAGGCTTGTCCTGTGGTTAGGGAACTGCCAGAGGTCAAATCTGGATCGAGGTTCCGCCTTTGGCCATTTAAATTACAGTGAGACAAATTATAACGGTGGAATGGGATCCCAAATATGAGGGAACTGAGAAGCTACATGGGATTTTCTTAGCCTCTCAGTATCATCCCTAAAAATTTCACATTCAGATAGTGAACCTCTCTCCATTTCCTCCTTGATTTTTGTTGTTAGCCCATCCTTTCATCTTGGAAGAAAATGGAAGTGAACATTTTACAAAACCACTTTATTTCTCAACTTTCATTCACCGCTTTTCTCCTCTTGCATCACATCATTGGTTTCTGAGTAATTCCATGATCCTACATAATTCCTCTTGGATTTCTAGTCATGTGAGCGTATGAAGGTGAGACAACTTGGAGCAAAGGTGGGCAGGTTTTGGCCTGCGCTTCCTAAGGCATTGGGTATGCATAAACAGGAGCATTGCAGCCCAAACAAGCCTCACGGTGTCACTGGGCAAGTCTCAGGAGGAGAACTTGAGGAGGGATCCAGCAGAGATGCTGCTATGAAATATGAGTGGACTGCTTTACCTAAGGCTGATCAAGGTGTCTCAGAAGTCCTCTTCAGGTTTTATTTTGGTGCCCTATCACCTACCAGCTGTTGGAGATCTGGCAGCTGCTGGAGTTGGGTACCTCGGTAGCGGGATCCTTTTGCTCCTCGTGTGCCTTGCCTGCCATCTGCTCCTAGCTTTGCCGGCTGAATAAAGTAGCTTTCCACCTGCTTTGTGCTATCCGTGTCATGCAAAACAAGCGGATCAGATATAGAAGCTTGCTCTATCTGTGGGATTAATTACAATTTATTTCAGGTGCATGAAGGCATTCTAATATTGTAATTGTAGGAAAAAAACAAAGCAGCATGGATTGGCTGACAGTAATTAACCACAGTAATAATACACTTCTTTAATTCCAAAATAAAGGTAGCGTAGTTTAGATAACAGATTATGGATACATAATAATCAGGTCTGATTTCCTCCTCACTCTGTGTTTTTTGATTGATGGGAAATTGGTCTGAGAAAATAAGTTTTGAATGGGCAATTTGTCCTGAGTTTCATTGCAACGCTGTAAATCCCGGAGAAAGCAGCAGAATAACTCAGAGCAATGTCTTCACTGCCTGCACGACAGCCTCCCCCATACGGCAAGATTGTGAGACAGGAACAAAAAGAGTAATATTCATAATGGCGAGGGGGAAGTTTTACAGTATCCTGGGCCTCAGCACTAATAATGTGAAAATATCTGCATTTTATGTGTATAAACATCAACAGCACAGTTCATTTATTATTGCGAAGTGAGTCAAAACACAACCTATAGATACTAGGATGAAAATAGCTTCGGTGAATAGGGCCATGTTATTGCTTTCAGCTCTCTTTGGAAATCAGAATCTCACAAGTTAATCACAGTTAACAAAGAATCTAAACATCAATGCTGTTGCCTGAGTAATTGACTTTTGACATAGAGGTATTTTAGAAGATTAATTGGGATGTTCAGCCTACATAAATATGCTGTGCCAAAAATAGCATGCACTTAAAATGGAAAATAATTAAACGATCAATATGTGATCCAGAAATGTCTCATGTTTTATTTTTAATCTTGCAAATGGTTCATACAAATGCAACTGAATTTGTCTCTTGAATTGCTTCAAGAGACATTCTGTGGTGTGCTTCTGCAATTCAAGGCGGTGACTGGGCTGTCAGTTGGAAAGGCAGAGGGAGAAAACCACTGACAAAGAAGCTGCACTTTCCCAATGATTGAAGAAAATCAACCTACAAAATAAGTTAATGTATAAAATAAAATTATCAATAGCTTTGAGGTAACCCTGCATCAAACTGATTTAAATTCATTCCTAAATTCTGGAACTTGGAGAAGTGGATTAAACATATGTGTACAGGCCATTGAGAGGTTAGATTTCTAGGAAGGAAAAGCATGGATATTTAAGAAATTAGCACAGCTTTTTATAAGACTCTTTCTTAGAGACATAATAGTTAAGCAACATATGCATCTTTTTTTCTGTCTAATTGAAACGATGTCTTCAGAGGAATGGATTACATGTATGGTTGTACGTTGGCAATGATGGTGACCCTTTGCTCTCCTTGCTCTCGTTTGATCTGGTGGTTTTCTTCCCTGTCAGTCATACCTCAAGGGCTGCTGCTGTGATATGCCTGAATTAAACTGATCAGACCGAGTTTATGACAAACTGCTACTGCAGGAATGTTTAATCTAAATGTCTAGTGGAATCACAGAATTCTTTAGGTTGGAAAAGACCTTGAAGATCATCAAGTCCAACCATTAATCCAGCACTGCCAGGTCACCACTAAACCATGTCCCTCAGCAGGGACATCCCTCCAGGGATGGGGACTCCAGCATTGCCCTGGGCAGCCTGGGCCAGGCCTTGACAGCCCTTTTGGGGAAGTCATTTTTCCTCGTGTCCAACCTAAACCTCCCCTGGCACAACTTGAGGCCGTTTCCTCTTGTCCTGTTGCTTCTTACTTGGAAGAAGAGACCTACAATTTCTTTGTAAACAAGGAAACCACTTCTGGGATTTTTGGGGGTTTGCATGTGTGTATTTTAACAGTTTTCTGGGTTTTATACAAATCAGTGGATCAAGTTCACTTACCAGCAGCATCATACTCATTTTCATTATGGAGGTACCACCAAACTAGGTGCCCTCTCCCAGCTTGC
This sequence comes from Coracias cyanogaster, assembly GCA_033124195.1. Lineage (NCBI taxonomy): Eukaryota > Metazoa > Chordata > Aves > Coraciiformes > Coraciidae > Coracias > Coracias cyanogaster. The sequence goes on along the minus strand of JAVSBS010007067.1, from coordinate 122,997 downwards.
TTTCTGCAGCTGCCCTAAGTCAGGTTAAACTCTTGCTATTTGGTAGGATGTCGAGCCATACTGATATTCTGCTTCTGCTTGGGTTGCTTTGGGGTTGTAACAGGTTTAAAGCTGGACACATGCCTGAATTTTCCTCTGTGCACATGTCTATACTTTTTCTTTTTTTGCCTGTATCCTGTTCTCAATGTTCTTCCAGTAGGCTTTGGAGTCTTACTTATATGAAATTGGTGAAAGAAATACCTGTCTTCTCATGGTAGCAGCGAAAGCCTCACAGAGTTTCAGTACTGCAAGGCTTGTTTAGTGGGTTTTCTAGTATTAATCTCCCTTGGTTTGGACAATGTCATTACATTGCTGCTGCCTTTCAAAGTAATGTAACATTGCTTTTTCATAGAAAATGCACCATTAAATCGCAGATGTTGTGGATGAGAGCACTGTAACTGCAAAAAAAGAGGTTTGACATGCAAATATGTTAGGATCTAATTCCGCGCTTGCCAAAGACAATGGGAGTTGTAGAATTGCCTTCAAATGGGAACGGGAGCAAACTCAGGATTGAATTTCAGTATTGCAGAGGAGTCACTTAGTACTATTCTAAAGGCAGCAGAGATGTCATGACAAGCAGAGAGCACTCTCCCCTGCCCCGGTGGTGCGGGGACCTGAGGTGTTCCCGTCAGGGCCTGGCAGCGGGGTTCCCAGTCCTGCCTTTGGCCACTTGGGACCTTCCCTCATTTCCTAGAGGAACAAAATGTAAAGATGGTTCCCTGCTTTACGCAGGGATCTCCAGTTGTGTTTCAGAGCTGCTTCCAGGTGGTACTTTTGACTTACAGCTGCATGGAGCAAAATGATAACAGCTTTTTTTTTTTCTTTTTGACAGTTGACTTTTTTCCCTTAGTGGATTATTTTCAAGCAGGTGCTTAGATCACTACACAGTTCCTTATGCAGGTGAGATTAAGTAATCTTTATGTGTAAATACAGAGGGATTTCTTTTGTGTATTGTAGCTTGTTTGCTACTTAATTTTTAAATTTATTAGTTTTACTTCAATATGTAAAGTGTGAAGCGCTGCTGTTGCATCCCAGTGCATGTCGGTGCAACCATGGCTTAGAAAAACGATGTTCTCAAAGCTTTAAGAAGTAGTAGCAATTAAAAAAAAAACCAAAGTTGAGCTTTTAATTGAAAGGTGCCGGTTTCTTAGGAAAGCTCTGTGCACGTTTAGCAGTGTAACACAGGTATGACATTGAGGGGGTGGAAAGTAATTTACGGAGGGTATTGAATCAAGTGAAGTCGGTAAGATTTGGGGGTATATCCTTATACATCACGCAAAGCCTTGCCCATGCAAAGTGGTGACATGGCTCTTTGAAAGCTGCTGAGATTTTACTGAAGCCTTTTCCTTCCTGAAAACCTCACTTGAGGTTTTAAACTCACCCAGTTTTAAACTTGCAGTGTGTTTACTACCAGAGACAGGGTTTTCTTTGCTAAGAAAGTTAAGCACTGCTTTTTAAAGATCGTAGAGTTCAACCATAACCCTACTCTACCAACTTCACTGCTAAACCATGTCGCTCAGCACCACATCTACATGGGTTTTAAACACATCCAGAGATGGTGATTCAACCATTTTCCTGGGCAACCTGTAGCAAGTAATGAGGGTTTGGTTACAAATTTTTAAAATGAGGGTTTTTTCATTACAGATACATATTTTGTAGCAGCATAACCAGATTGGTTGATTTGGAGTTGACCTTTCTGAAGAAACAATCCAAAGGCTGTCAAATAAGTAGGTGCTGTGAATTTTCACCATCCACGTTGAGGCGTGACTGTGAAATGTTCCTGTTTGCCTTTGCGTACCCTGGCATTTCCATTTTCCTGAAAATACGAGCCTGTTCCAGTTCTGCCCAGAGGTGAATCATGGCCGGGTAGGAGAAGCCTTGCTGAAGAAACTTGATTTGTGGTGACGTGGTGTGAAAGTACCTGCCATGGCAGAGCTGGACCGTGGAGGAGGTGCTGAGTGATGAGGTTTCCTTCTGAGATTCGGAGCAGTGCATCCATGGAAAACAGGGACTGCAAGTCACGGTAGCACTGACCATTAGTGAGTAGAGTTCTCTCTGCTCCGGCCGAAAGCCTGTTAAATTGCTCCTGCTTCTGTCAGGGCTGTGTGTGCGATCTGTTGGCATACAGCGTACAAAGTTAACGCCCTTCCCTGTTCATACTAACTTGTAAGATCCTGGTTCTTTAACCAGGGGTTTGGTAAATTACGGTTTCTTGAAGGGGGAAATCAGATTTACTTCACAAAATTAAACGCATTATGCACATTTGAAATCATTGCCAAAGTGTGCTTGGAATTGCCATTTCAAAATGGCTTGCCTGCTAAATTTTTAGATTCATAAAGCTGCCACTAAACCTTAAAATGTGCTTTTTGAAAGAATATAAGCTAAAGAAACTTTCTGATGGCATCTTGAACAGGCAGTGTTTTTGAGTGTCATGGGTGATCAAGAACATGATAACACGGAGTTTTTCATTTTGAGGTTATGAGAATTTATCTGTAATTTTTTTATATATATATATACACCCCAGTGAAAAGAGATTTGACTGAGCCTTGAAACGTGTCACATACAATTCAGCGATATTTGTATACTTGTCTTTTTAAATGGCTTCCCTCCTTTATTCTTTGGATGAAAGAGGGATGTGGATCTGTAACAAGTTTTTCCCGCTGTGAGTGAACCAACCTCCATTTGCTCTGTCTAGCCCGGTGAAGTGTCTGTGTTTTCTGAGGTGGCTGTTTGACTGCTCTGGAATATCTTTATGATCCAGATAATTAAATTCTTCTGAATTTGCACCGACCGCGACAAAGAGTCACTCCAGAAAGCTAATTCTAGTCTTCCGGCATTTGGTCGTAACAAAAGCTTTTAGGGGAATGGAGAAAAATATACTTATTTACAGCAGAATAGAGTGTTTTTTAACAATGGAGCAGGAGCTTGGGGTTGGTTTCTGACACCATCTGTCAGAAACAGTCCCAGAGAAGGGCTGTGCCCCAGGGGAAGGTGAACCTGTGAGCTCCACCTCCCTTCATGGGCAAGGAGCACGGCACCTCCCATGTCATACACTGAATCACCTGAGGGAAAACAGCTCCTGAAGGTCTTTACTTAGCACCAGGCTTGGGGCTTTTACTCCTCCTCTGCAGTGCATTGGGCAGAAGAGGGCTTCCTGCTACAACTCAGGGCACCTGTGGGCTTCAAACAAACGTTTTAGCACATGTGGTTTACTCGAGACAGGAGATTTTTGGTTTTTTTGCTTCACCTTTTACCCTGCCTTTTGTATTGTAGAAGGTGACAGATCTGCTGTCAAGGCTTGCTGCCATCCCAGAGCTGTAGAATCCCAAGGAATCTCTCTAGTAAGATTTTGACTGACTTGTGTCTCTGGGAAGAGGATGATACTCTATTTTCGCCTGAGCTGAAAAGCAGCTTCTCCTGAGCAGGATGGTTTTGCCTTGTTTGCATCCAACTTGAAGTGACCCTTTGAAATCTCTCTGTGAAAACCAAAGGTAGTTGAGTGGAGGATATTGTTTTAAGCTGTCAGAGTGCATGGCTTGAATTCTCACAGCATGGTTGTAGCCTCTGCAGAATCCTTCGCAGTACTTCGGTGTTTTTTACCAAGTACACGATGGCTGCTCCCTGAGTTTGGATCATCCTGGTATTTAGAGCGTTTTGTGCTGCTCTGACATTTCAAATGCTCTGTTCCCTTTCCAGTAATTGAAGAAAATAAGCAGAAAAATTGGGTAGTTTTTTTTCTTTTACTCCTTCTACTATGATAACAGCCTGTTACCCTCGGGCCCCTTTTCCTTTTTTTTTTTCTCCAATTTGTGTGTTTGTGGGTTTTGGTTTCTTTTGTGTTGGGTGTGTTTTTTTTTTTTTTTTTTTTTTTTTACCATAAGCATAAATTTTTTGATAAT
>JAVSBS010007067.1:104625-118959 GCA_033124195.1 Coracias cyanogaster | reverse complement strand
CCAATTTGTGTTTTTGTGGTTTTTGGTTTCTTTTGTGTTGGTTTTTTTTTTTTTTTTTTTTTTACCATCAGCATAACTTTTTAGAGAATGTGGCTGCTCCATCAGAGCTGTGTCTCCTTAACAGATAATCAGGGACATGAACAGCACACATATTCTCTTTTGTGTCAACAGGTTTGACAAACATACTTAGAGGGACACCGAAATGCAAATGGGAATGCAGTAATGCGTACAATTACGGATGTTTACAGAAATCCAATTTACTAACGAGCTAGAAGGGCCGCAGCATACCAAGCGGGCAGATCTGAAAGGCATTGTTGACTTCTCGCTGTCGTGGAGCTGTGTATGGAGCAAGGACGGATCACAATATGTTGCTCTCATGAGACATCAGCCTAATTACTTTCCAAAAGGTAGTCAAGGATGTTTGAAGTGTCTGTTTTGACATCTGTGATGAGTTTTGAAATGCAGAATTGCAGATAATGTCAAGGAAAAGAAAGCAATGTATTCATTTTAATCTTTGTATTTTGCCGTGTGGGGTGCGTGCTTCCCCAGCATCTTGTTACTGCCGTTTAATGAATGTCAGGGGTCTGATGTCTCACTTGACATCGTAACCATGGCTGTGGAGCAGTGCGGCTGGCTTCAGGGAGGAACCAAAGTGGGGGACCTGGTCGTCCTTCAGCGCCAACCCCGTTAGCACTGACAACATGAAGCCCCTGGCGTTGAGTTTTCCTGCTCTTGCCTTGTGGACCACAATGCTTTTGAGTGTTCTTGAGGATTTCTTGATTTCTTTTCCTGTTGTCTTTTTTTAAGTCTCTTTATTATAACATAAAATTCACTGTAGTGAAAAATAGCCTTTTAAAAACAAAAGCCTACTATAAGCTGTATCTCCATACATCACGAAGTTGCTGTTTGACTAGCAGAATAAACTTCATGAAAAATGCAAGTAGGAGTTTTGGCAGCAGTGCACGTTAAAACACATTGATTGTATGTTCATCAAGATGTGCTGCTAAAGTCAAATTCAAGTGCTCTTAATAACGCTTAAGTAAAATTAACTTCATTTTATACTTTCTGCATGTATCTAATATTTTCTCACACCGCTTGAATGTATTCCGTGTGATTTTTGAAGTTTTCTGCTTTGTTTTTAATTGGGTCTGTGTTTTTGTTTGCTTGTCACTTAGTTTTGACACGCCCCATCGACGTTCTGTGATGGAATTTGGCAGCGAGTTGAGTTCTGTTCTCTGAATTGGTGGCCGGCAGAAGTGACGGCTGTGCAAACGTGAAGTTTGGGATCCCACTGTCCTTGGGGACAGGAGGAGCACACATGTGAGGCCAGCCTGGTCTTGGTCATTAGACTGGAGGGGAGGGAGACATACCCTGATGGCACAGCTTCCGTTAGTAATTCTTCTTCTCCCGACCTGTGGCTGGTTTGGGTTTTTTTGGTTTTCTTTTTTCCAGGTGAACTTTTATGTGCTGGGGAGTGAGTGGGCAGGCTGAGGGGGCAACCAGAGAAAAAACCTCTTCTTTCCAGGTTGCCAACACTACTAATATGTCCCATCCTTCCACCTTCCCCCATAGTGCTGTATCAGAAGCCACTTAAGCCTCCAGAATCCTCATTTCTTCCTGTGCATCCAGGTGATAGATACAGATGGAGGAATTACAAGTGTTTTGTACGGCAGCAGCTACATGGTGGTGATGGTGGCTTAGCCTGGTCACAGCAGGAGTCTGTTCCTTCCATGGTTGCACCTGAGGGTGCCATTGCTCCAGCCCCAGGCTGACCCAGCAGCATCGAATCCAAGCTGATTTTAAGCGCTTACCTTTTCCTACAGGTCTCAGCTGTGGTGTGGCAGAATTTGTGCATGACCTTTCCTGTGGGATCAGAGCCTGACTGTCCTCACAGGATACTCTCAGGGCCAGTTCCAGGCAGTGTGGTCTCAAAACCACCAGTTACACCAGTGAGGGAAAAACATCATTTCTGCTAACTTCTTCCAGTCTTGGTTCTTGGGGTTGCAGAAACTGCAGCATTTTTTAAATGCAGTAATACCTGTGTTCAAGAAGCAGCAGTCCCTTCAAAAGCTAAATAGGCATATCTTTTGTTTGCTTGGCCTTTTAGCAATGGCAAATAAGAGTAATGGTTTTTTTGTAAAATACGTTTGTCTCGGCAGTCCTTGACCTGGGCTCTGTAAATGAAAATGTACTTGCAGAGCTGTATCCCCACAGGATCAGCAGAGGGGCATCGCAAGCCAAGGAGAAAATAAAGAAAAATGTACTAGCACTTATGCTGAAGAATAGCATAGCACAAGCTACCTTCAGGCTCTCCGAACTGTGCTTCCTATCAAAGACTTCATGCTTGGTGGATAGAGGGTCTGTCTACCTCTCTGCAAGTGGAGAGTTGTGTTGGAGACAGCACTGGCTGGGCTACGTGGTCAATGAAGCTCTCATCGCCATCGTATCCTTCCCTTTCTTTGTTGTTATTACTTATAGTGAAGACCCAGACAGATCGTTCATCCTCATCAAGTAGGATTGGAATCAGGATGTGTCCTGGCAGGCTGCAAACCGGCACGTGGGACAAGGTGTGCTGCAGAGCGGCAGGCTGCTCCTCTGCCTCTCTCCCCTTGCTCAGTTGCTCGATGTTCTGCCAGCCCCGGGTTTCTGCGTTTGTGGTCTTTCTACTGTGGTTTAAAGAAACAGAGATGCTGGTAAATAGAACTTAAATGCTTTGTTAAAAGTATATGGTATTTTAGGAGCACTTTTGCATTGGGAGGAAGTGACAAATTACCTGAGTGTCTTAAGCTTTGGATATTAACAGGCCAAATTAAAAATACCTGTATTGTTGCTTTTGTCCCATACCCTAGTAAGGCTGCATTTTTCCTTTGCCTTCTCTTTTCTTCGTGAGAAACCTCCTGTAGTAACACAGCCAGCTCCAACAAGGCTCATAAAAAGTATGTCATTTCTTCACAGTGTTTCCCTCCAGGAATCGTCTATCGATTATTCTGTAGACAAAAGAGGGAACTAAACAGCTGCCTTGCAAGAGCATCGTTCAACAGAAGGAGCGTAAAGGGAGATCCGGAATGCACTTTGATGGATATCAATAGGATGGGGCTGGGCTTGGCTCTTCAACTAATTGAAATCAATAAAAGCACGTTGCAAATTTGGGAGCACCCACTCCGTGCAAGAATGTGAAATTAGCTGTGAATTTGAAATCCAGTGATGATTTCATTTTTAATATTTACTTGGCTTAAAATTGGCGGAGTTGTTTAATAGTAGCAAGGTACTTCTAGAGTATAAATATTTAACAAATGGACGATGTGTGATAAAATCGTGCTGTGTGTAGGCCTGCAGTTGTTGCTGGAAGGACTAGCACAGTATTTCAGACAGAGATAAATCTTTTCTGTGCAGATGAGAATGTCATTTTTAAGAACAGATTTGGGAAATTGGAATATTTGGGAAGCTGTGACGACAGGAAAAAAAACCACTATGATGCGTTCCGGAGGAATTTTGCTATGCAGGCTGCTATCAGGACCTACAATACAGTTTGCAATTTGTAATTTCTCTTTAAGCTACCTGCACGTTTGTGCGATTCTATCCCGGAGTTGGGGCTGCTGTCTGGAGAATTCCCTTTTCAAGCGTGTAGCCAATCAAAATGGCATTGCCATATATTACTAGAAAGTTACTTTAACAACGCTTGTGAAAGGTTGGTATTGCTATGGAGTGTTCTTTCTACTGCAAAATAGGTACTGGCTGATTAAAATGAAGTAATTTCAAGAAGTATATTGGAAACGTTGGGTTTCTTCTCACCTATGGACTTGTTGCAGTCGTCCTTTTTGCTTGGTTCTCTTTGATGACAAACAAGAAATGCGCATTTGTTAGAATGTTTCTGTGTGGAAGGCTGCCATCTCCGTAAGGCAGTTTTCGCCTTGGAGGCTGTGTGTGTTAAGTTGAGGAGACATCCACAGTGGTGTGGTAGTCCCTTTCTAGTCCTGGTTTTTGTTTCACAACAAAGTGTTTCTCTGGCCGAAAAGGAAGCACGAGTGGGGAAAAAAGCTGTAGCTAGATTGCAAGATAAAGTGGCAACTATAAGGGGATGGGAGGGTTGTCACGCTTACGTTACTAGTGAGGGAGTATTTCAGGCTGTATTCTCTTTCCCTGTCAGTATATGAACAATTTGTTTCATTTCTTTCATCTTAAATACGGTAAGGAAATGAAAGCTGTTGGCAAAATTTTGAGTAGATGTCTGAAGGACAGCTTAACTCTGTCACCCTGTGTGAATCACTGGCTTTTAAAGGTCCTGATCGTTTGGGGGTTTTTTCAGACAGAACACTTCTCTGTTTTCCAGTGTTTTCTCATATATGGCGACACAGAAAAGGTGGCTTTTGAGTGAAAGCCGTGACAACCAAATCCATCATGAAACCTGCCTCTAGCCAGAACAGAGAAGGAGGGTTTGTGCATTTGCTTTAAACCCCTATTCCCTCTTCCATTCCCTTTTTTCTTTCCGAAGCAGAAGATTTGCTTTCTAGTCATAAGGACATCATCAAACTGAAACATTGGCGGTGACTTCACAGAAAAGGGAATGGGAGTTGTGCCTTTGAATCCCTCCAGGGAACTCAGGAAACTGAACCCAGGTCTTCCATTTTCTGGGTGGGAGCTCTAATACTGTTACTTTTACCCTATAACAAGGCTCAGGAGCAGCAATGTTTTGAGAGAAAATGTCAAATACTAGTGCCTTTTCTGTAGAGCGTGGTCGTAATGCTACATGGGAAACTTCCTAAAGGCAGGCCTGATCATCTCAAGGAGACAGAGGAGGATCTCCATTTTTGCTTCTCCAGGGTTTCTGTGTTAGTGCTGAGCTGTTTAGCTCTGTCACAACTGCCGTGTCCCAAGGCATGGGAAGCGGTACAGCTGCAGGCAAGGAAAGGAGTTTGGGGTACAGTCATGTCCTTAGGAAACACAGGCGTGTGTGGCTGCTGCCTCACGCTTGCCAGGAGTTTTCAGGAAATCAGTTTGGCTTTACCTTCCAACTACTTCATACTTCGGTGAGCCCAACCTTTGATGAGGTGTTTAACAAGTGTCCTTACCACGGCATTTTTCTTCCCTGTCAAGTTTCAGTGTTTTAAAAGTGGAGACCTCTGTGGACCCTCCAGACAGCCCTTCAGGCAACTTTGCATGTACTTTTCTGGGGCAGGTAGCACTCACACTTTACCAGGTATAAATAAAACTTCCTGATTTTTACAGCGGGCAGGCAGTCAGGCATGAAATGAGAGCTGCCGGAAGGCTCTCCTCTAGCAGCACGATCTAGATATCTTGCTTTTTCCTCTGTTACAAAGGTCATCTTTAAACATTGTGGCCTTTTAGTATACCTGCATCAAATTTACTTCAACAAACTCCTAATTTTTCCTTTTGATACAGAAGAAAACATTGGTAAGAGTGAGCATTGCAAATATTTTATACTATTCCTAAATTTAATCAGAGGAGTCTGAGAATATTTGCTCATCTCCTTGAAAACAGAAATCCTATCATTTAGGGACTCGTAAAAACGAAGCAAGCCATAGAGCCATAGAAACTTCAGTTCCGTTTGCTTTGTTGGCCTGTCATATGAAACGTTCTTCTGTGTGCCCTAATGAACGTAGTTAATATTTTATAGCTTTATTTGCCTATGGTGTCAAGCTTCAGGAGTGTAATTGGAAATGTGATGAACCGCGGGAGGAAGCATGCATTTTATATGGCTAATTCTGGTCATTTTGCACTTTCCTATCTTATGGCAAATCTTCCTTTCCAACTCCCCACTCCAGTAACAGCCTTTAAGCTTTTAATCAGGAAGCAGAGGCAAAGAAGTCGTATTCTATACGTGCACAGAACTATATATCTGCAGATGAGAAGCTTTGAAAGTGGCACACTCCTTACTGTAAGAAAGACAAAAATGCAAACCCACATGATTAAAACTCGCCATGAAAACACATCCCAAGGACTTTGTATTATCTGAAATCAGAAAAGAAGCTGTCCCAATGTCACATATCAGAATAAAAGAACAACAAAGTCATTCCACAGAATGTTTTACTATGACTGGAGGAAGCCTTTGTGATCCTGAAAGCTGTAGAGGAGGTCATGGCAGGCTGTGCTGGATCTGCTAAGTATGGAGCAACTATCCTGCTCAGTCATGTGTCTGAAGTCTGGGAGGTGGGAAGGGCTGTGTGAAGGGATGTCCAGAGTGATATTATTTAGCTTTCTTTGTTGACACCCCTGCCTACCTTCTGGGATAGCCATTCAGGTCTTTCTTTATCTGGTTATGGCTATATATTAAGCCTAAATAAGCCACACCATGTTTTACCAAGACATGTACAGGTATTACTCTCTGCACTGGCAGGTTTCCTTATCAATTATATTGATGATTTGAAAGCAGAGCTGAAACCAGGTGTTAAATTGACCCTGCCTAAAAAAAAAAACCCTGCAAATGTTCTTCTGTTCAGATGACCAAACAGAGCTGATGTTACAGATCACGGCATTGATCGCATGAAGAGCGCGCTTCCCGAGTTCGGGATTTCAGAGTTCAACAGGTCATTGTTGAAGTTTGACAAGGCAAAGCTAAGTCACCAAATGTATGAGAACTTGGAAAAAAAAAAAATGATAGACCTAAGTACAACCACGCTCCAAAAAATAAATGACTGCAGACTGCTGCTTCAGAATTAGGTAATTATTTTTTCAAATTAGGCACCACAAAATATTTGTGGTCATGATGTTATTAAGTGGATCTACTTACTTGCTAAAGCAAGTTACTGAGAAAACCTTGTGACCAATGTGGAAACCCTGATGAATACAAAAGAAGGTTTAATTCCTTGGATTTCTTCATTCAATCTTTTTTGAAAATGAAGATTCCAGATCTGGAACGTGCTCTCAGGGCGGTACTGTATACACCCATTTCCTGAGGGAAATCCAGGCATTCTGATACATTTGTGTGCTTCCCTCGCAAATTCTGAGTATGTAAAATCAAGGTTTTATTATTTTAAATGTATTACCTTCAGGGTTACAACAGAACTTGTCAAATTTGAACTGAAGGTAATAACAGCAATATTTAGGTGCCCCCGCACTGAAGACTGGTGTATCAATGAGAGACACCCACGCTCAAGGGAAGCGTGAAAGACAGCCAGCTTTTGATCTCCTGCAGACAAGTTACATGAGCCTTCTCTGGCATTGCCTCTCCGCCATCCTGCCAGCTCTCAGGAAACTCCCATGAAAACCTGTACTTCAGAGCCTTTCACATTCAGTAGATTGAACGGATTTCTTGGTCCCCTGTGATTACCACCTCTGGTTAGTAGTAAAATACCAAGCACTGCTGTTTTCCTCCTCTGTAGTCAGTGCGTGTTATTGCTCTCCCCTTGGACATCTCCCAGACTCCTCACGTGTGGGAGCTGCAGAGCCTGGAGGATTGTGCTGAGAGCAGAAGGCGTTCTTGCTGTCAGCCAGGTTTGGAGGGAGACCACTGAGACATTCCGGGATTTGGGTTACACGAGACAGGTTACCAGCAAGGCAGCCAGCTCTTAATTTTTTTTTTTTTTTTCATGCTAGTATTTCAAAAGTAACAGCTGATATCCTCTCTGTTTCATAGTAGGATTTTGTAAGCTTCAGATTTGAAATGAACAGCTTTTCTTTTTACTGTTATTCAAACAAAATGTTGTTTCTTAAGGCTCTGAAAAGCTACAGGGGGGATAGGTCCCACAGTCCGTACTGTCAAGAGTAGTACATAACTGTTCCCATTTTGTTCAATAACTGGGAAATTCAGGAAGGGAACGTGTGGGTGGGTGGAGGTGTACATGCATATGGGGATTTGATCTCATTTGATAATTTTTGGTCCTTCAAGAAGCTAATAATACTTAGAATTTGATTGGTGTTGAATTCTTAGAGGAGAAAAACAGCAGAGGAAAAGAAAAGAACTTTTGCCTTCTATTAGGTTCTGTCTTGTGGGGTGAAATTGTTTTAGGAATTGCTCAGCTGGTGTCTCTGATACTAACTCTCCTTCTTCCTTTATTACCTGGTCAACTTTGCTTCAAGTACCTTTTTTTTTTTTTAATACTAGATCTTTCAAACATTACTCAGTGTCACGTAACAGAAAAACACATTTTGGCAGCTTTAGCCCTGTTGAATGTTATGTGCTCAGGGCCTTCACAGCAGGAGAAGAACATCCAAGCTCACAGTCCTGCAGTGGTGCTGGCACCTTGTTTCGTGCCACAGTTAGAGCCAGGCCTTAGTTTCAGCTCGTCAAATCTCTCTGTGTCTTGTACAGTGACAGGGCAGTTATACTGGAAATACGAGATACGGGACTACCAGAAGCAGAGAAAGACATGAAAAGAATCATCAGTAGAGTTAAATCATAGTTAAACCTCCAGTTTACGTTGATGGCACATGGACAAATACTTCCAAAGAGAACCCCTAGGGTGGATATTTGTGTGTGTAATCCCAAATGGGAGGTTTGTTACTCTCGTTGCAAGGAGAAAGAGACACAAAATACCCATGGTTGGTAGGTAATAAGGCAGTTTTTAGCGTGATGGAAGGAAATTGGAGCCATCTTTAAGTGCTTGGAATTGCACGAATAAGCTTGTGCGTTGTGTGCAGTGATAAATAAGAAAATCTCCAAATGCAAAGTGCTGTGAAAACACGTATAGGCAGCTCTTGCTCCAGATGCCTAAAGCGGCTTCAACATCGAGTGGCTTTTTATACCCTCACCATTGCTATTGTTTGCCGAGCTCTCACTTAGGATCAAGAGCACTAAATAAAAAGCCAGGATAGCCGAAGAACAGGTGATTGGCTTTTCAGACAGGCATGACTTAGGGAGCGCTACGCTTATTAGAAAATCAAGTGTGTTTCTCCAAGGAAACCTTCAGAAACCTTTCTGAAAACCTTCAGAAAACAGGCACTTGGAAAATGTCCCTTTGTATAATTGGGTTAAGAAACCTCCTTGCAGTGGTAGATCTTGAGACTGCAAAAATTAGACTCCAAGCTTGTGAAAACACAGCCAACAATTGCTTTTTGGTTGTGTTCCTTTCAATGAGGGCTTTCTACGTGTGCAACAGACTGTAACAGAGTTACTGTTTTGAAGAAAATAACTCGTTTCTGACTTGTCTTTCGTATTGTTTTGTATCAAGTGCTCGTGGTTTGGATAGATCTTCTCTGAGCAGTGAGATGGACCCAACAGCTCTTTGGCAGGGTGATCGGCTGTTGCTGGCCTGAGGAGTGATGGAATCGCACGTAGAGAAAGAACTGCCTTGATGATGAAGAATTTGCCACAGTGGAGCATAGGTGGATTTGAATGTGGGAATAGAGAGCAGCTAGTTCCGCAGAAATCCGGACAGCACAGCCCTTGCCTCCCCAGCGAGATCTTTATTTCCCTGTGCTGCGAGTGGCAAATTAGAACATAGTTTAGCTACGCTGGGTTTGCACTGGGCATGAACTGGTCAGGAGAAGATACATGTGGATTTAGCTTGGAGGTCTGGCAGCTCAGGTGTTCCGAGGGCGGTACAGGTGCAAGCTGAAAGACAATCTTTATAGGAGGAAAAATCACAGCAGGTAAAAACGACTTGGTTCACATTGCTGAGAGGAAGAAGAGATTACTTCTGGATTCTTTATAAAGATAGCTGCTTGAATTTTTTTCAGGGCTTTGGCTACTTGAAGTCATCCCGACAGGAAGGGGTTTGGTCACACAGGCCAGGAGGAGATGCAGTGGTAAATGCAGGCGGGCAGTTACGGACATCTCTGCATTTGATTACCTACCATTTGCAGCACTATAAAAGCATCTCTGTGAGGGTGGGATGGTACTTTGCCTGCTGTGGAGGGACCCTGCCATAAGGGGGAGAAATCGAGAGCTGTTTTCAGCACCGGAGAGTTCTTATGTTCCATTTTCCTGTCTGGAATATTCACAGAGAGGTGGAAATACTTAAATGCAGTTGTTGGGATGTTTTAAAAAGAAACCAAGGCCTCCTGATTACTCCTAGTAGCCTCTATAGTCCTGTACACAGGTGGATAAAAAGATGCTTTGCAGTAATGCAACTTTCAATGTCATTGTAACACTTAATTTTCTTTTAAATGCATTTACTTACAATGCTGCTGTAGAATCTAAATCCTCTGTTGCTTCTCTGCTCACCATCCCAATATCAAGTCTGCCTTGCAAACATGCAGCGATAAAAACATTTGCAAGCAGCCATTAAAGGAAAAGATCAACTGTTTTACTAAAATATCCTGCATAACTAAGCATATTATTCAGTTGGGGGAAGCTGTGGGAAGGTGGGGACTCAAAAAGAAATAATACTGCCATTAGTTGAAGAAGATCATGTATGTTCATTTTTTTCTCACTGCTTTAGAGTTTCTGTGCACATGTCAATGACAAAAAGGGTTGTGGAATTCCACAAAGGACATGTGTTACAACAGTAATTAAGTTTTAAAAGTGTGTTTTATTTCATTTTATATGTGGGAAACTCTAGAAGTTTAGTTTTAAACTTCTAGTTTAGAAGTTTGTATCAGGAAGCACCTTCAGTAAAGGAGAACCTGCATTGGGCACAATAGTGTCCTTTTCTTGCTTTCCTCATAATGAGCATATACAAACGTTTTGAATTACCATCATTGAGTAAAAGGAGACTTCAAATTAATGAAGCAAATGTATTATTTCAGCTCCTAATCAGTAAACCTTTTACGTATAATTAATCATGTTATACTTGTTGATGGTTAACAATTGCTGTAGTTAATTTTAATTTAAAATGAGAAAAAGAAGCTGAGATTTGACATTTAGGATACACAAGTTTTGGAAATCAAGGTTATCAGTCGGTTTTGTGCAAATGCATATGAGCATTGGGAATTCACCAGGAAGTTTTATTTTTCATTTGTGTCTTCTGGTATTTCGTTAGGGATTGGGAAAATGCATAAACACTTCACCTGCTATTCATGTCGGATATTTTCCAGTAAAGATGTCAAATAAATAGTTTTGAATAACTTCAGTATATATTGAAGTTATTGAAACAACAGGTCAGTGAAGCAACTAGAAATGAGGAAAAATATATGAACTCATTTCCAGGAATAAAAAAAAAAAAGATGGAGAGAAACAACAAAAGTTGTTTATGTTTAATACCCCCAAATTCTTTCACATCTTGCACCTTAAAGGCAAAAGAGACTATAAATGTCAAACCAGCGGCCTGACAATTAGTAGTGTTTGCTTGGTTTCTGAGGTAGGATTGAGCTGTCACGTGGCCCGGTGGAGGTCTTCAGGGTGCTGACCAAGCAGTAAGTGTGAGGTCCTGTCCTAGGGCCTAACTGTTACCCTGTGCTGTGCCTCATGCTTGTCTCGCACCTTTTCAAGTGAGCTGCTCAAACCGGTGCTACTCTTCTGTGGCACGTTTAGATGATACTGCTCATTACCTGTAGCAGAGAAGAACAGTCTCTGTGCTTGCGAGGCTGGCGTGGGCACGCGGCAGCGTGTGGCCTGTGAGCAGTTTCTGTGGCTTTCTGGAAATGAAGCCATGAGCCTTTCAGACTTAGGACACCCACCAGATGCCAGGCATTGAGTGTACTTGTTGGTGTTCGCTAATCCACGTGTGTAGCCAGCTATGGTATTTTCTCATGGAATTTCAGTGTGATTTCCACCAATTTTAGTTTGTTGGGTCTCTTGTAGGATTTTGAATTGCTTGTGATGAGCATGTTTTGAACACTGTCTGCTCTCCACTGTGTTTGAGAGCCAGGTGTCTTTTTTTGGTCAGTAAACTTTACCAAGGTTTGCTGCTCCACTTTCGAGTCACTTTCTGTGAGAAATCTCATTCTGTTTGTCATCAGGGTTTCTAAAACTTCTGATATTATTTCCTCTTCAGCTTTGTATTTACTGTGTTTATACTTGGTACTTTTATCTTCTGGTTAAGTCATTATTGATATGTTTCCTTTTTTTTCCACATTGAGAACATAGTTGGAGCAAGGTTCCTTGGCAGAGTGTGTTCCTATAGTTAGGCACTTGGCCTGAATTAAAAGAGAACACTGGAAATAGCAAAATCTTTAGAACAAGCCTCTCTAAAGACGCAGTTCCCAAATCCCAGCCTCCAGTAGCTAGTTATCCGCATCTCCTCAGCTTCTGTTAGACTAGAGCAGAAAGATTGCATATAAAGAACAAAGTATTCCTGGATTTTGTCGTTTTTGTTGTTTGTTTGGTTGGTTTTTTTTCTTATTTGTTTTACTTTAATCTAAAAATAGAAACATCTTCCTTTTATGTGGGTTGTGTTCATAGCAACTGAGGACAATAGTTGGTTCAGACTTAGGCCATAAGGGTCAAATCAAATTGTATGTAGAGGGGACAAGAACCTCTTTAGGTCAGAGATGAAGATCTGTTCGTAATTGCTTTAAGAACTATAAGAACAAGAAGTAAAGTGTCCAGGCATCTCTGAGGACTACCACCTCAAAATTGTCGAAGGAAGGCTTTCAAGGAGTTTTGTCAGTTCAAAAAATATTAAAAAGGGTTATTTTGGGGTGTTGAAAAATGTTGATCTCCAAAGCAAATTAACTAGAACCAAACTTCAGCCCTGTGGAGAGCAAGGGAAGCAGTTGAGAAGTCAGAAGCGAAGGGAGGTAAATGTAATCGGAAATTGCCAAAACAGAACGCTTCTGTCTGTAATCTTCAAAAAATAGCTGGTATGTTCTTAAATGAAGAATTATTAATAAAAATAAGAATTGAGTATTTTTCAGGGAGTAGGAAATTGGCTGGAAGAGGGATAGCAGTGGTGTGATGGGAACCGAACTCCCAGAGGTGAAACAGGCTATTTAGAAATAGGGAAAATAGTCCATTAGTGGCAGGAATTATGTGCAGGTCATCACAGAAAGAAGCTTTTGCAAACAGTGTTTTGGAAGGGGCTGGGGAAGGCATAGGCACAGGAAATGTTCTTGTATTTTAATATACAGCTTGATAAATGTAGCAAGTGGTTAACCGGTGACTGATGAGTAGTGGCAGGGGACTGCTCAGGGAGGTCATTCCAATCCTTTATTCCTTGCCTGTGCACTCGGGGATGATGCATTGCCCGTTTGTCCTGTTTGCAGGCTCTTGGAAGCCTTTTCTGCTCTGTCATATGCAGCGCCTTACCCTGAAAAGAGCAGGGAAAATGGAGGCAACGTCCCTTCTCTTTGCTGATCATCAGATTAGAGGATTGCAATCCTACTAACTAGTTCAATGGTAGGAGCAAAGATGGTGTTCTTGTTATGCTGAACTGGAAATAGATTTAAAGAGGCAAAAACTCAGCTGGAAATCAGTCTGGCCGCTGTGGCAAGAGATAATAAAAAGCAATTTTGCAAATACATTAATAAAAAGAGTCAGAGAGAATCTCCATCCTTTACTGGATGAGAGGGCAACATTGCCACTGAGGACGAGGAAAAGGCTGAGGTACTTAATACTGCCTTTGCCTTGGTCTTTAATAGCCAGAGCAGTTGTCCTCGGGGTATTCAGCCCCCTGATCTTGAAGACACGGATGGAGACCAGAATAACCCCCTCATAATCCAGGAAGTGGTAGTTAATTAACCTGGGACATGTGCCGGATGAGATCCACCCCAGAGTGCTGAGGGGGCTCACGGAGGAACTTGCCAAGCCTCTCTCCATCATTTATCGGCAATCCTGGTCCATGGAGGAGGTCCCAGATGACTGGAGGCTTGCCAATGTGATGCCCATCTACAAGAAGGGCAGGAGGGAGGGTCTGGGGAACTCCAGGCCTGTCAGCCTGACCTCGGTACCAGGGAAGATTATGGAGATGTTCATCTTGGATGCGCTCATGCGGCAAGGGCAGGACAACCTGGGGATCAGGCCCAGCCAGCATGGGTTCACAACGGGCAGTGCCTGTATGACAAGCCTGATCTCCTATGACCAGGTGACCTGCCTAGTGGATGAGGACAAGGCAGTTGATGTTGTCTACCTGGACTTCAGGAAGGCATTCAACACTGTCTCCCACAGCGTCCTGTTGAACAAGCTGCCAGTTCACGGTGTAGACAGGTGGAGTCTTTGCTGGGTTAAAAACTGGCTGGATGGCTGAGCCCGGAGAGTTGTGAATTGAGTTAAATCCAGTTGGTGGCCAGTCACAAGCAGGGTCCCCCAGGGCTTAGTTCTGCGGCCTGTCTTGTTTAAGATCTTTGTCGATGACCTGGATGAGGGGATTGAGTGTTCCCTCAGTAAATTTGCAGATGACACGAAATTAAGCGGGAGTGAGGATCTGCTTAAAGGTTGGAAGGCTCTGCAGCGGGATCTGGACAGGCTGGAGCGATGGGCTGAGGTCAATTGTATGAGGTTTAATGAAGCCAAGTTCCGGGTCCTGCACTTCGATCATAACAGCCCCAGGCAGTGCT
>JAVSBS010007067.1:73453-104525 GCA_033124195.1 Coracias cyanogaster | reverse complement strand
ACAGGACAAGAAGGACATTGAGGTGCTGGAGCGGGTGCAGAGAAGGGCAACAAAGCTGGTGAGGGGTCTGGAGAACACGTCTTATGAGGAGCACCTGAGGGAACAGGGATTGTTCAGTCTGGAGAAGAGGAGGCTGAGAGGAGACCTCACTGCTCTCTACAGCTACCTAAAAGGAGGTTGTAGTGAGGCTGGTGTTGGTCTCTCCTCCCAGGTAACTAATGAAAGGACAAGAAGTAATGGCCTCAAGTTGAGCCAGGGGAGGTTTAGATTGGGTATCAGGAAGAAGTTCTTCACGGAAAGAGTGACTAGCCTCTGGACCAGGCTGCCCAAGGATGTGGTGGCGTCACCACCCCTGGAGGTGTTTAAAATATGTGAAATATGTGTTGAAAATATGTGGTGCTTTGAGACATGTTCTAGGGGTTGTGGAGATGTTGGACAAAGGTTGGACTAGACGATCCCAGAGGTCTTTTCCAACCTGAATGATTCTATGATTCTAAAAGGAAGCAACTTGATTACAAAAAAAAATTCTCACAAGAAAAAAAGCTGTTACATTGAGAATACACTTTCCCCTGTATCCAAATAGGCTTTTTATTTATTTGGGGAACAATCTGATTGAAAGAACATATAAGTTACAAAAACATAAGGACAACGTAGACCTGAACTTGATTTCTGTGGAAGTTAATGGAAAAAAATTCTGGGAATGGTTTGTCAGGTCCTAGAAAAGTGAAAATGATAAGATAAACTATGGCAATTCAGTAATCCCACTGGGGGAAGTTCATGATCTCTGTAAGGAGGAGGTACTCATTTTCACTAGGTAAGGTCTTCATTTTCACTTTTATTTGTTTTATGAAATGCACTGAATATGCTTATGTGGTACTTGGCATCATATGTGATAGTCAAGTACAAAGCAGATTTTGGGCTGCTGGGGAAGCAGAACGAGAGCTTCACAGCTGCCAGTACAGTTCAGGAGGTTCTTACGGAGTCTTTTTTAAGAAAAAGCAGTAATAGGTTCCTTTTTCCCTTTCTACGGGTATCATAGAGAATAGAAAAGTAGCACACTTGAATATTTTGAGTACGTACTGAACATTGTTTGGGGCTGCAGTGCACCAGCTCTGTTACGGGCTCACTGTGTGCCATAGATATGTCTTGATAGAGGCTTTCCTCAGGGTGACATTTGCCCCTAAGTACAGGCCATATGCCAGGATCTCTTCCTCTCCAAAGGATATTTGTCATGTCCAGAGGTTCAAGAGGGAGCTTCAAGTAGAGAATATTGAGCAGCTTTGTCTTTTATTATCCTCCAAGGCAGAATCTGGTGCTGCAGCCCGGCCCTTTGGGCCGTGCTCTCTGTCGAGGTGTGGGGCCATTCGCAGCAGTGCTGAGCGTGGCTTCCTTCTGCTACTGCAGCCTTTTTTTAGCCATCCCTTCAGAGAAAAGCACGGAATTGCTTGTAGGTTCATTTTAGAACCTCAGCACATGAACCTCTTGTTTTCCGTTCAGTTGTTTTTCCTAAAAGCACTCACATTAATCTGACCCTTCTCCTCTAGGATTTGGTTTCCGTCAATATGATTTCTACCTCAGCTCCTTCTTTTGCCTCGCTAGGAGCCAGGTCTTAATCCTTTGTTACATGGCTCGGTCTACAAACCTCTGATAACTTCTGCTTGCTGCATTTTTTAAGTCTTTCAATGTTCTTTTGATCACTGTAGTTTTCAGTAGGCTCAAAAGCCGTGTTATTGATACACATTCTCCTGCTGGGAGAAGTCAAATGTACCAGTTATTGAGGAAAACTCAAGACTCCAATTAGGTATACAGAGGGAGACAGTATTTTCTCTGCCTTCATCTTTGCTGCTTGGTGCTAAATTTAACATAGAGTTTTTCTTCCTGCTTCTGCTATTTAGCTGCAGTATAGTTAAATTGGAGAATGATTTTCTCTTGTCTTTCATGCATTAAGAGCTTGGAGAAGATTTAAGGACTGTGTTCTCTTGCGCAGTTGTTCTCATTCATTCGTTTATATTACCATCGCCGTGGATTTCGTTCTGTACCTTCTCGTTTCTCTTTGGTGTGGTCTCTGTCCCGCTCCCTGCAAGGATCACTTGTTTTCACTGTTACAGGGATGCTTACAGAAGTTGGTGTGTCTAAGTTGTCTCATTATCTGATCCTAACCTTTGCTTCCGTCTGGGATTCAAGGGTTCTGTTCCTTTACTCCCCAGCAGACATCTCATGAGAAAGAAGTTGTGCAAGTCACTCTGTGACGTAATGTTGCTTTAGATTTCCTTACACTTTTAAAATCCTTGTGTTATGACACTAAACTTTCAGATTCTTTTTCATCTGAGGTATGAAAAATGTATATTTGGTAAGGCCTAAAATTGCTCAAAGCAGGTCAGTATTAGCCTGGCATGTCAGTGGCTTTTACATTATAACATTTAAAAGAGCGTTTGTAAAGACTGCATTTAATAATGTGTACTTCGATACGTCATAAAGTCACGGGGGGGATTGATAGGAATTGAGGCAGTCGGATACAAAATTGATTTTTCTCTCAAGGGAAAAGATTTTGTCTGTGTTATATTGTGTCGTTTATTTCTTCTTTATTTCCATGAGCAAGGGCAGTCTTGTAACTAGAGGAAGGAAGTCAAGGTACTTCATGAAGTTTGTGAGTTCTGGTGGTGTGGTTTGCCTTTTCTTAATGATAGAGCCCAGATTAGCAAACTCCCTTTGCCTTGGTCTTTTTTATGGCTGTCTCCATCAATCACCTGCTTTTTGGGAGGGGTGAAAATTACTTCATAGAGTGACTGTCCTTTGAAGATAGTAGTTGTAATATATCTACTCAGCTTGTTTTCCGCAGTCATGGGAGTTACCTTGTCTCTTTCTTGTTGACTGTCTGTAATTAAAACCAAAAAGGGCAGCTAAGATCTGGATTTGCAGGTCAGACAAATGAGCTGCCTCTCCTGGGATGCTGTATGTTTGGATGGATAGTAATGGCTAGCAAGGTTATTAAAGATTAGAGGGGTTTTGTATAACTGAATTTTGCTGTTTATGGCAACACAGATGCCAGCAGCGGGTTGAGCTCACTTTGCTGAATTGTTTGATACTTTATTTTGTAAGAGAAGGGAAGGAAACAGGCAATTTCCAGTATCATGATCCGCTGTTACAGAAGAGAGGAACCCAACTGGTAAGAAATTTGTTACAGAAAGGACATTTGAGCTGGCTCATTAGCATAAGACTAAGCTACTTGAAAGCTTGTGTTTCATAGCAGTTGACTCAGAAGCTTCAGAGGCCTTTATGAAGACCCCTGTGTGCTAGTATTCGTGCAAGGCGATGTAATAAATGAAGGACAAAAATGTTTAGAGTGGTTTCACAAAACCACTCTGTACAGAAAGCAAGTTCTCTGAAGAAAGCTGTTCTATTATGCACTCAAGTAGCTATGACATTAATCATTATGCCATTAACATGATGACAGTAATAATTTTTGTAATAATTTCATCCTTTTAAATCTCTCTGCTACAAGATGCAAAAATTAAAAACAACCAGTTAGACTTGCTGTTTTCTAATTTATCTTCAGAGACGCTTGATTTTTAGGTGATGCTCAGAAGTCAGTTCTGTCAATTCATTAATACCAGATTTGTGAATAAGATCAGTTGTCTTCTCATTCTTCATTTATCACACAGTGCTGTGTTTTTCCATGTTGCAGTTCTTTTTAATTGAGGCCCTTGCCTTTTCCTACCTGGTCAAGGGTTCTTGATGGAAGCTTGAAATTGTGATTTGCGTGCTGTTTACTGGGCACTGTGGACTTGTTATCTTTGGGCCCTCCAGCTGCCGTCACGGTATCACTTGGGTTGAATTACTCTGGGCTTAGCTGTGGTATCCTTACAGAGTTGTAGCTTTTATATTTGGAGGATAGTGGAGGTCTTAAAGAGAAGGGTAAAGTAACTGTTGTTCTGCCCGAGTCCTCTGTGTAGTCGAACAGCGTGGCTAGAGAAAGTCTGGACATCTGTCTTGAGTTCCTCACAGGGCAAACGGGGCATTTTTAGTGAGCGTGGATCTTCTCCAGACCTATAGTAATTAAGTGGCAGATGGGTTTGTTTATGGGCTTAAAAATGGTTAAATAAAAGCACAGTGTTGAAAGGGTGGTGTTATCAAGGACAAAGAGTTTATAAAAT
Organism: Coracias cyanogaster; assembly: GCA_033124195.1. Taxonomy (NCBI): domain Eukaryota; kingdom Metazoa; phylum Chordata; class Aves; order Coraciiformes; family Coraciidae; genus Coracias; species Coracias cyanogaster. The sequence goes on along the minus strand of JAVSBS010007067.1, from coordinate 100,371 downwards.
TTAACAGATGTGGGTTTAATTGTGTGGCACCAGCTTAGAGCTTTACTGGAGGACATTTGTAGATAGTGCTAAGGCAAATGAGTGTATGCATTGTAAGCATATGGGGGTAGAGATAAGGCTCCATTTGCATATTTCTTTCATTTGAGTTTCCTTGTTTTCAAAAGTTGCATTTGAGGATGAATGCAGCGCTGCTTTTGTATCAGCTAAGTTACTTGCCATTTGGGTCTTAAAGGTTTTTCATAGAAATAAAAAAGCTGTTTGAGGGATGGAATGGCTATTTAAGCAACTGCATCTACCGTGATGGTTTTCAGTAGAGTTGTGACTGTGGCTGAGGGAAAGATCCCGTCCGAGTCTGGCGGCTTCCTTTGGCTGGAGCACTGTTCCTTGCAGCAGGGCCCAGTTGTCTGTAACATGCAGCTCCAGTTACCTATTTTATGTCCTCCTCCTCAGCATCTTCAGCTGTAAGCATTTTCGGATGACCACTTGTGTGCAAGTCATCGAATGAAAGCGGGAGAAGGAAACAAAGCGTGGATGTGCTGGCTGGCACAACGGTTGCCATTGTCCTTGCCGTTGTTGCAATTGAGAGAAGGCAAAAGTAAGATGCTACCAAGGGTGGATCCCAGTTATGCTGGGAATAACGTCGAGTGTGAAAAGAAGCTGTTGCTGTGAGCTGAGCTATTTGAAGTGGCAGCTTTCAGAGACTGACACTCCCCTGCAGGGGAAGAAATGCTTAAGAGTACGTATTAAAAAGGAAAAAAAAGTAGTAGTAGTGTGGACCGTATGGATGACGTTACTGCGCTGTTGTATTTGCTTTTTGAAGGTATAGATATCTAGCAGAGCTTACTGAAGGAACCAGGGGAAAATATAGATTTACTACCAATTTAAGGTGACATACGGCCACCTGTCACTTCCCTGAAAATTTACACCTTAGTTAGCAGATAAAACTGTCATACTTGGCTTTTAACATTAGAAGCATGGTCTTTAGGAAAAGAGCATACTCTCACAAATTGCAGACAAAGAATAAGATCTCGAGATTTTATGTGATTTGGCATATATAGTAAGTTGAGTTGTCTAATAAACTGCAGCAATTCATCATCTACTTTGGAAGTCTGAAGTTTAGTAGGTACTTGTATAGTATGTCTTTTGGTGCCTAGACTACCTCAGGAAAAAAAAAATCATGGGTTTTGGAGGTGCCAAGGGGATTATGGCTTGATTTATTTGGCAACAAAATTGACTATAAAACTACTTTTACTATGCTCAGGGGACCAAGGCATAGAGATGTCATCTTGAGTAATAACATCAGGATAATATCAAGGTCTTTGGTCATCTCACTGATTTCACACAGGCAAAGCCACAGATATAAAACACTTGATACCAGAGGAATAGGACATTGCATGTGGATAATAAACACCTAGGAAAATTAATGATCTGTCTGGCTAAAAAGATAAGCCCTGAGTCACAATAAGTGAGAGCAGTGGAGGGAGAGCGAGCTACACACATTTAACTGTTTTAGTGCTGTCCAAAGGATCGCTTCTTATCAGGTAAAACGTGGCTTGCACATCATCTGTTCCTATACAGGAGCCGGTGCTGGCCCAGAGGAACGTCCTGTGCTCTGCTGAGTGCTGCCTAATTGCAGCAGCTAACGAAGAAAGTGCCTTTGTTATAAGCATCCCTTTTCCCTAGTACACACTTCAATGCCAGAGTTAGAAATGAGGTTTTTGTAAATGATTGTACTTAGCAGCAGGTCTCCGAGTCCACTTGTCTTCACAATACCCCCCAAAATCTCCTTACCAGGGGGTCAGTGATTGAGGTTCCCCAGTTTTTGTTTGGCTCCACACCGAGGTGCACCGGCTGTGATGGCAAGGTCACGGTGATGTTGAGCTTGTCTGGAGCTGTGGGCAATCAGCCCCTCCCGGATCAGGTCCTTGTTAACCCCTCACAGGCTGTTTTGGGAATGCCCGGCATTTGGAAGCACGTAGTGGTAGTAGAACCCGTTGCTCTTACTGCCACTGATAAAATTAAAATGGACTTTTAACAAAATGTAGCCTAAAGAAAAGGGCATTTCATGTTGTGGTTTCACTCAGCTGGGTTTATTTCCACTTATTTATTATTTTGTTTGTTTGAAAGGCCTTGCTGCCCTGCTCTGCAGCATATCTTAGCTCATGGTTCTTATGGGGGCTCTCCCCACGTGCAGTGTGATTGAGTTCAGCAAAGCATTTAAATGTACATTTAACTGCAAGTATGCACTTGAATCCTGCTGAAGACAAAACTGCGAGTGGACTCGTAATCACGCGGTGGAGTCAGGAGGAGATGGAGTGTGTGCCCTGAGCACGGTTAGGTGTCTGCTTAAGTACTCTGCTCCATTTGGACTTGAGGTAGGTGTGGTAGCAATGCAGCTGCTTAGGTGGTGAGACACTGGCACCGGTTGTCCAGGGGGGTTGTGTAGGTGTTCAAGGCCAGGTTGGATTGGACTTTGAGCAACCTGGTCTAGTGGGAGGTGTCCCTGCCAGGGCAGGAGGCATGGAACTAGATGGTCTTTGAGGTCCCTTCCAACCCAAACCATTCTAGGATTCTATGATTTAGCTGTTACACCAGTGGTTTTTTCCTCCTGTTCTTTATGGCAACCAAAATTGGTTAAAATGGCTTTAAATGTGCCTGTGCCTTCTCCAGTAAATAGTTAAGATTCATTTCAAAAGAGAAATTCTTAAGCAGTTAAAAACAACTTAAGTTCCTTAAGTTGAAAGCAACAACAGTTTCCATGAGGTGTGGCCATGCTGATGTTCCTGATAGTGAATTCTGTAGAAAGCAAAGTTGTGAACTGCTCCAATATTTGCATTTTTCATACCTCATTACATTTTATGAGTTACAGTTAATGCTTTCCCATTTTTATTGTTTTATTGGGTCTGTACTTGCATAGCTGTAATGGCAAAATTGCAATCTACAGCTGTTCTCTCGCAGAGAAACTTTGCAAGAATAGCCAGTAACTGTTATCCCAAACCTCTAATTATAAAATTTATATCAAATAGCTAGCAAATATGTGTACCCTATAAATGATAGATTGCAGTGGGCTGTGAATACAAACAAGCAATGAAAACACTAAGGGGACTTGTCAATAGACTGTTTAAAAAGGAAGTATTTATAATCAAGCACGCACGCATACATACAAACAGGGGTTTTTTCACAAGATTTAGTAGTACAGAAATATTCTGCTCTCCAGAGACAATGAAAATTCACAGGAGAAGTGGAGGTGCAGTGCTGTGATGAAATGCAGTTCAAAGCTGCACGTGGAGCTTCTTACGTATGTATCCTTTATGGTGATGCAATTCTACTATTCCAGCACAATCCGTGTGTGCATCACGGCGTTAGTTTCTAAAACAGGAAAAAAAAAAACCCAAAATATGTTGTCTGAATACATTATTTTGAGGAAGTTTTAATATATAAGGGCTTGAACTGAACTCTCCAAGATTAAGAAAGAAGCTCAAGAATCAAGGTGAATCAAGAAGATGTGTAGTAAGCAGGGAAGAAAAGGCAATTTATGATCCAGAGAGACCTCCATTGGTCGGAGGAAAGAAGTAAAACACGGATAGAGCTCTGGCAAATTTCCACGCTAGCAACAGCAAATAAGATGGCTTTTGGACAAGAAAAAAAGATACTTTCCTCTATCAACTAAAGCAATCTATTGCTGTTTTCCACTGGCACTAACAAAGGAGCAAACTCAATACCAAACAGAGTTAACAAACAGTTGAAGGACATGAGAGGAGGAGGATGTAGGATACTCATATTTAGTCAAGACAAGTCAGTCGGTTGTGCTGGATACGTCTGAACTCAATTGGAGGGGTACATGGGAGTTCCTGAGTGGATTCTCTTGGCAAGTAACCTGATTTAGCAATTGAATGTTTTTTCTTTATTTTTTTAAGTGCAAGATCATGGTAAATTTTTTTTTTCACTTTGGAGATGTACGTGCAGAAAATGGAAAAATGCTAACTGGCCTCAGAGTTTACTGAAGTACTTGAAGGTGGATGATTGAGGCTGATTTCCTAGATAGTTTGTGCTGGAAGGGACCTTAAAGATCACCTAGTTCCAACCCCCTGCCATGACAGGGACACCTCCCACTAGAGCAGGTTGCTCAAAGCCCCGTCCAGCCTGGCCTTGAACACCTCCAGGGATGGGGCATCCACAGCCTTTCTGGGCAACCTGGGCCAGGGTCTCACCACCCTTCCAGGGAAGAATTTGTTCCTTCTATCTAATCTAAATCTCCCCTTATCCAGTCTTAGTTGGGCAATTCAGATTCCAGCAGTGCTCTTCAGGACTTTCCATAATGCATAGTCTGTTATTGTTTCATTTACCTGTATTCCCTTATTAAGAGTACTGATGATTTTAAGATCATTTAATTCCTGCATTTTGGAGAGAGGAAAAAAAGGCTTTTTCCATTAGCATATCTAGAAGATGAAGCAAAAAGAATTACAGTACTGTTCAGAACTGTAAAAGAGATTCCTCATTTCTTCTGTAGCTTTCCATGGCATGGTTATCATAATATGAAAAAGAGAAGAAGTCTTCCCTCTCCAGACCTACACGTACGTACATTTCCTTACCTCTTGATTTGCCCGTGATTCCTGAAACAACATTTTCACAAGTAACTGGTGTCTCACTATTATATGTGGTTTAGGTTGTTGGATCTACAATTATATGATGGAATAAAGACCTCATTTTCCTTCGATGGCAGCGATAATTAAATGTACTGGATAGATGAAATTTCACTTGTGGCCCAAGGTTTCGTTCTTTAGTGCTTTTAATGCCAAATGTAACTAGAACAAGAAGATGGGATTTTTTTGTTCTAACTGTGGCGAGGTGAAATGGCTGAAGGGTGAAGCTGGCCGGTGTAGTCTGTGCTTTCAGAGCTGGACCTTTCCTGAGCAGCGTAGGTTTCTTCCTTGCAAACTTCTTGTCATTGTAGTGGCAGTGGGTAATAATTGCTTTCAGAAAAACAGTGTGTTATTCGGGTTGCTTCAGAAGTTAAATGAGATGCATTCAGTATGTTATGGTTCACAAATTTAAGACCTAAGCCCATATTCTCTTCAAACTAATCTGTTGTATTGTGCCAGGTGTATGCTACCTCATATATCTATAAATTGAAATTTCATCCTGTTTTCTGGGTTTTTATTTAAAAAAAAGAAAATATTAAGAAAGAATTGCTCGAAATGACATGCAAAGAAATGAACTGTAAATTTTTGATACGACAGTGAATTAGGAAAATTACCAAATGGCTGGCTTAGACCATTTTTATACAGCTATTTGGTTGTTACAGGGACTGCAACTGCCAGTGAAAGGTGGCTTTTGAAATGCTCATTTGTTTCCTGAGACTGAAAAGGATGCTTTACATAAGATGGCAGAGTTCTCCAAGGAATTCCTGTAGTTAGCAAGGTCAACGAGATCTTTCCAGCTGAGAAAGGCAGGAATTGTTCAGTGTGTCTGATTTTTACATTAGATAACCTTTACAATTCCTCATATTACAGTAATTTAGTTCCAGAGGAAAATCATGGTTTAAATAGACTAGGTAGAGCACAATCAGTCGCTCTCTAGCCTGCCTTGAACTTGCTATGTTAGAGTAGGGATAACCTCCTGGGGCGCAGAGCAGAAGAGGTTATCTCCTATTTTCTGCTGTTTATTATCCATTCGCAGCCACAGGTTGGGGTCGGTCACGTGCAAACACAGATCCGAGCAACTTGGAAGCATTTGCAGTCTGAGGCCGGAGATGAGAAGTCAGTTCAGGGAGTTTCGGGGTGTTGTCCATGGCTGGGAGAGGCAGTGGGCTGGTACCTGCCTGGTGCTGTTTGCAGACTCATTGACGATGGAGATCTCCAGCAGGGTTTTGATCTCTGAGACTCTCTACTAGATCTCATTGCGAAGAAGCTGATATTGCCAAATTGTTCACAATGTTTGAACGTATTCCAGCGTCTTCCGTTTTTAGGTCTGGCAGAAGCTTTCGTTTATTTAATTTCAAATACATTGTTTCTAATTTGGTGCTAGAGAGTCACTATTAATACTTTATGTGCTACATGATAAAGGTCTTTAGTTACCATAATTTAACTGATGGCTCGTGCATGTTATGCAGAGATGCAGCTAGGAGAATAACTTCCTGCTTCTGAGAGACTATTAATTTTCAGTAGGTAGTATTTTCAATATTTATGTCTCTGCAGAAATAAATCATACCGCTTTATTCAGCAGAATCTCAGTGTGAAGTCAGTCTCACAAACAGCAGCAGCAAAACAAATGCATCATCCACAGAGACCTCGAGCAATGGAAGCAACAGGGGAACTGCGCAGCTTTCGGGCGAGTCCAGCCCTGAGATTGAATGGGAAAGGTGGAAATGTTGCCCTAGATGTTTGCTAGTCTCAGTCAAGTCCTTGGGATTTTTCATTCCTTCCATGATTTCCTTAGAGGCTCCGATCCCAGTAAAGGGTATTTTGTTTCCGTCTACACCGTCACTCCGTGAGCATGTCATACTTCATTTCCACAGAAAAAACCCCCTGTTTTGTTTGGGAGCGTGTCAGGCTTGCGTACGTGATGAGTTTGAGCTTTTCTAGTAAACAGCAAGATGATTGAAGTCTAAAGGCTGTCGTCCCATACATCTTCCTTGTTGCCTGGGGGAAAATACCCTTGTTTCAAAGAACAGCAGAAAGTTACATGCGTGATCAAATGCAGGTCCCAGTTCTAAAGTGTGATGAACTGGATTTACAACACGATAATCTTAAGAGAGGTTTCTGATGCATGCTGAGCATAGCTCTGCATTATCTTGCAGAGGTGTGTGATTACAGCTTGCGCAGGCAGCATTGATGCTCCTGGCAGAATAACCAGCAGCTGGAAGAAGTTCACGGGCTGAACTTGAACACTGCTGCTACAAGTGTATAGGCCTTAGGGCCAACGGCAGCAAGTTCCAGTCTGCTTCTAACATCTCGAATCGTAGAATCATTAAGGTTGGAAGGGACCTCCGAGATCCTCACGTCCAACCAAACGTGGTGATTACCACTAAACCATGTCCCCAAGTGCCACGTCTACATGGTTTTTGAACACCTCTACGAATGGTGACTCCACCACGTCCCTGGGCAGCCTGTTTCAATGCTTGATCACTCTTTCAGTAAAGAAATTTTTCGGCTACCTGCATGGTAGATTTGGGTGCAGACATTCTAAACCTGCTGTAGGATCCTAACTCCTGATACAGAAGAGGCTGGGATCCTTTCCTTGTAGGAGGACCTTATTTATGGTGCTGGGCTGCCAGAGACAGGTCATTGCTGGGGTCTTACCCAGACCCCTTGCAGAATGGAGCGTTGGTTTCTGTTGTTACTTCCCGAGGAACTCGGTTACTTTCCAGGCCCTTTTGAGGAGTAACACACCTCACTTGATGCCTTACTGGTGGGGGGAGCTTGTTGCATTACTGGCAATGAACTCAATATACAAGAACATCTAACTTGCAGCTCTTTCCTTTCAAATACGCCTTTGGATTGGCTATAAAACAGCCGGTGTGTGTCAAGCAAAGCACCTACAGCGAGGAGATGAAGGGAGAGAGGTGGTGCAGTCCCCATCAGGCACAGCATGTTCTTCTCCCACCCCTCAGCCTTAGCACAGGCTGGGGGTTATGCGTGTTCCCTGCTGCTCTCTAAACAAAGGCTGAAACATCCCGCCGGACTTGTCAGCTCAGGCAAGATTAAGTTTCCCATCAGTGAAATGCTTCCTTTGCTTCCTCCACCCAGGCAGCAGAGCGGTAGCATCCGTGGGGGCTGCCCACGCCGCTGTCTCTGGCAGCGGCCACGGACTTTAACCGCTCGCTTGCGTGGTGTTGTCAGCTTCTGGGTTTGCCCTGCGTCTTGGCATTTCTCTTTCAGGTCAAAAGTCCTTAATTCCTAGTGTATATCTCAATTTGTATGTCAGCTCGTTCCAGCATTCGTATGGTTATTCCCAGCATGTTTCCACAAAGCAAACTGGTTTCCTGGGAGCTGGCCTTTCTGCAGGAAGCTGACAGGGAATTTTGCTTCAGCTTCCCACAGGGTTACTTCCAGCAACCTCAGAATTGGTTTTGCCCCATTTATATATTTTTTTCTGAAAAATAATAGGCCCACTTCTAGTAATGTGACTCCCTGTTTTCTGTAACAGTGAGTTACTTTCTCTACCAGACTGCCTTTTCTGCTTCTCTAATGGATGTGTATTTAAATTAAAAATTGAGTTCCTTCTTGTCAGCAGTATTTCAGAGATAAGCATTTACACTACAATTAGACAAGAAGTAATGTATAGCATTTGTAATTGTCTACAAAACTGAAATTCTAGCATTTCAAAAACAGGTAAAACCCTTGAAAATATGAACCATAAAAGGTTTAGAAAAGAACATAAGGCAATAAAAATGTATGATTAAATAAACACTTATCATTTCGTATTTGAGCACAGTATCATAATTCTTAAAGACTGCAGAAGTTTGATCCTAGGAGGCATTTTACATACACTAACTAAACCTTTCCCTCTTATTTAGGAAATATTGGGACTGGTTCTGCATGAGATGTCCAAGCCCATAACTGGGCCGTGGTCCCTTCCCTACTATGGTTTCCAGGTCAGGGAGCCTGAGCCCCTGAGGCTTCCTGGGCTTCTGATGGAATGTAATAAGGTCCTTCAGTGCATTGCTCAAAGCGGGAGCCTGATTTACATTCGATGTATTACTGGCTGAAAAGCAGCAGGACAAGGTCATTTAGATGGAGGGTCATCTTTTGTCTGGCTATTCAACAATTTTTTCTTGTGATTTAATATCGAGGATGGTAATTCCTCTAACTATCACTTTGTGGTGTCTTCATCCCTTGAGGTGCTTGCAGCAGCTGAGTACCTCCTGATGATGAGGAGGAGACGTTGAGTATGACCTGCATAATGTGAACTGTAAGCACAGGAGCTCTTGCTTAGGGAAGAAGATGAGGAGCATTGCTGGGCTCCAAGAAGAGCAGGGCAGGTCTCTTCTGGCATCTGCCAGACAGCAGGACGTTAAAGCACCTCGCTGCAGTTTTCAGTAGTGCTTGGATTTCTCTGGTGGCATATAATCCGTAGAAAATGTTGCACAGGGCATATGTAGATGATCCAAGAGAGCGCTCTCTGTGTTTGAAGTGCTGTGAGCTGGTTAATCTGAAAAGAACTGTATTTAGGAATTTTTTGTGCGCGCTGTAGTTGTAATTGCAAGCTTTCTAATATGAAGTACAGAAAAAAATCATAGCTCTGAGTTAGCAAATTAGAGTTGAAATCTGCAGCGCTCAAATAATCAAGTCTAGAAGCGCAAAACTTGACACGCGTAAGAAGTTAAAAGCAGAACAAAAATTACAGAAGGTCAGAGGCAGTGCAGGCTTGTGCGGGTTTTTTTTACATGTCGTTTACTTTCCTTGATACGTGCTTTCAAATGAGCTTTCCCCGTGCCTCTTTTTAAAGAGAAAGGTTTATTTGCTGATCATGAAACTAAATTGCAGCATTTTCTGCTTGCTAATGAGAAGAACGGTGTTTTACCTTTCCCCTCCTGGTGCGTGTGCATAGCCAGAGGCCTTGCTAAGTGCCAGTAGACTCGGTTCTTAATTCCAGCAGATCCTGAATTGAGCAGCTTCAGAATGCAGAGGTGAGAGCCTTTACTCAAATACACAGCGTTTAATTGCATTAAGTTCTCACTTCATTAGATATGTTGGAGAATTTGCCAGTAGTAAATGCTGTTTCCCTGCTTTCATAGTGTATTTAGTGGTTAGCTTGGTGTAAGGGTTTTGACATTTTAAGTAGAACATGAATGTATTTTTATACTTCTGTAGTAAAATGATGTAGTATGTATAATTAATTGTGGCTGCTCAGAGTTTCTCTTTGCATTCTCAGGTTTATGGTAGGGCTATGTAAAAAAAAAATTATTCTAGTCACTAGCATTAATTTTTATTTTTCTTTCTAATGCATGTTCATATTAAAGCAGGGACTATAAAAGCCTCAGTGCTCGTTACAAATACTGCTTTTCTCGCTCAAAGTTAAAATTTAGGAGTCTTGAAGGATTAGTTTTGTCTGAAAGAAGCGGGGAGAAAAGTTCACTAACTATTGAGGACTGCAGTCCTTTCTCATACTAAATTAGCTGTTCTCCATCCTTTAATCCCTACATTTGAAACCGTCCCCCAAAATTTTGGCTTGCTCCTGTCATTATGCTGTTTCATTTTTGTCCAAGAAAAGAGACTCCTCAAACCCCTGAAGCGTTGAAGGTGACGCAGGCACGTCTCCTCCTGTGCAGCAGCCTGCTTGGTTGTCTCACAACATGAAGTCCAAGTTACTGCTGCTTGGTGGATGAAGTCACTGGGCAGGAGCCCACTCCATGGGACAGGTGATAAGGAGAGAGCTTAGATGAACGTGTCCCATGGAGGTGCTCAGTGAAGGGGCTGGGTCAGGCAGCACAAAAGGAGAACGTCTCCATTCTACCCAGTCTTAAGGTCTGTGAGAGGTGATGAAGTCCTGCAAATTGCCTGGAGTCAGGCTTAGACGTGGAAGGGCTGAGAGCAGCTCTGCGCAAAGATACGTGAGCAGAAGTCATTGCAGGAATTGTACGGTTTGCTGTAAGGTAATTCCGGTGGGGCTTACTGAAGTTTCAGCAAATTAAGTGATGTGTTACTCCGTCATCCACCTGTGTGACATCATCCACCTGCCTGAGGAAGGTAGAGTGGACTTTTATGATGTGTTTTTCTTCCCGTGATAGCTTATTTCTCATGGGAAATGTTGCAGTATTAGTGCGCTTCTCCCTTTATGTACACTTTTTATTGATGTTTAGTTCCTTTGTAGGTGTGGATGAAAGCTTTGCTATAAATATTGATACATCTTTCAGGATTGTCTCAGCAGGGCTTTACATATAACCAGTTACAGATGTGAACAGGCTCCTTTTGCTTCTAAGCCAGCTCAACGGTAGCTACAAGTGTAGCTCTTGGAGTTAGACTTTTGGCTTTGAAGTTTCTGAATTGCTGGATTGCCCACTGTGTCTGGCAGCAGCCGTTGCCTTGGAGAGGCACGACCGGAGTCATTCATTTTGTTTTTCCGCTGTTGGGTGGAAGCTGAAAATACAAATAATATGTATTTTTAAAGAGAAACATGAAAGAGAGGGTCTAATGTTGTTGCTGGTTTTCTCTAGTATTTTCTGACTGTATTCCTCCTGTGGGAGATAATTGAAGGTGCTAAAACCATCCACAGGATTTTCTTTCTCTAGCTCTTTGACAGAGTCTTCGGGCATTTGACATAATTCCTCTTGTTTGTGGAACATGACTGATGTGTTCGGGTATCATGGTTTTATTTTGCCTAGTGGCTTTGGCGGGCTGTTTTCCTGGTGTGAGGAGTGAGAAATACAGACATAAGCTTTGTAGAGTATAATAGAGTTGGAACTTTGGTTGGTTCTTGGACCATATATTGACCATAAGCTAAAATCCTATTACCTTTTCTGAGAGTCCAGACTTTGTAGGCTTATGAATTTCTTATGCGTCTTTGTAGCTCACTTAACTTTCCAGCTTCTTTAAATGAATCTTATCACAACTGCGATAAGATTCATAGTTCGTTGGGGTGTTTGCCCCCTTCCCACCAGCTGGGAAGCTTTTTTTTTTTTCCCCTCTTAACATCTGCGCTACAGAAATGAATACTACACAGGAAATAATGGAAAGGGCAGAGCTGTCCCCTGGTGAGCATTCCTCTGGAAAGCGAAAGATTTATAGCAAAAGGGGATAATATCCAGGTCGCAAGACTTTAAGCTTGTCATAAAGACTTTGATATCAGTGTGGGTGAACGGACAATCGGATTCCAGGATTTCTGGGCTAATGCGGGGTCTGTGGATACCTATATCCACACTGGTCTCAGCTGTGTTGATACAGAAGGCTGCTCCCTCACCTGGGGATGAAGTTCTCCTTGCATCATTTCTATGTGATATAGCTGAATTAAAAAAACCCTAGGAACATTTTGAAAACACAAGGCCAGTTTATTTGCTGTCATTGGTTTGGTTTCTTCTGCACGTTACCTCTGTAGTTTTGCTTCCTAGGACATCAGTCAATCAGAGCGACAGTTGAAGTCTTCTCTTATCGTACAGGGTATGTTTCTGTTCAAACCAGAGCTGAGCTGTTACGTTCTCTAAAACTAATACTGTGTATTGAAAACCAGAACCGTTGGACTAACTAGGTATCCATGCTAGGTATCGTTGCTCATCTGAAACTTTGTTTTCATCTTCATTAGCTATAGTTTGCCCTATGGGCATATTGGCTTAGTTATAATGAGATGCTATGGAGAAGAGAGGAGGAGTTGGAGGGGGGCGGGGAAGATAATCCTGTTTTCTCTCCTTATTTTTCTTGTCTTCTGTTCTGCTTTTCTCACACACGCATCCTAAATGGATAGTATAATCTGCTTTATGCAAGGTTGAACTTCGTATCTATCAAAAGCAGTCTCCTGTCATGTGTTGTCTGGAAACTGTCTCTCTTAGCTGATAATTACATATTTGATTTCAAGTAAATGGGAATTGCTAGATGGTTTTTGTTCTGAGACAGGAAGTGTAGAGAAGGATTTTAAGGCCTAAAATACTCATTGATGTGTTTTAAGTTCTTATTATTGTAGTAGGTAAGGGAGAGTTGATGAAGGTAGCACATGAGAGAAATCTTGGTGAGTGCCTGGATCAGTGTTTTTCTCAGAGGTTGTTTTCTGAAAAGGAACGGAAATTTCTGAGGTGGCTTTGATCCACGCTAGACTTTAAGCGTTATTCCTTTCCACGTATACTTGCAATAATAATTTTCCCCATCTTTTGCTGAAGGTTTACATTTTGAGAGGTGTTGCATACATCATCTTTTAATATATTAACGACTTTTATAAAGTACTAACAGAACCTATCTCTGGATTTTCACAGGATTTCTTAGCAGATTTGTTGAACGGGCTTCAGAGGTTATAGCAGAAAGTAGAAACAGTTCCCTCAGTAGATTGCACCTAATAAATATATATATTAGTGTCATCTGCTATGATCTGGTTTCTCGGAGAAGGACTTGACAGCGGTAATTCTGTAACGAACTTGTCCCTAATTTCCAGATTAGATGACCTGAGATTTTTCTCTTTTTTATTAGAAGAATCCGATTTAGTTGTGATTGACCTTTGTTACTGCCTTATAGCAGAAGCTAAGGAGCGAGTTTTATCTGAAGCTAACGTATTTCATGTGTTTAAGGAGAAATTTATAAGGGATCTTTGAAAAGGCTACATAAAAATGATGGATCTGAAGCCATTTGAGGAATTTGCCAGTGTGGGTATTTTAAGGCTGTAAGTGATGGCATTTGATTCACTCTCTTTTCCTTAGCTGGTAGAACTGAACACTCGTGTTTAGTACCCTGTGACTGAGACCCACTTGGATTACTTTGAGGTTGTTTATTATTGTTCCTCTGTCTTCACCGCACCTCTTTTAAGAACCACCACATGCAAGAATGAACTGGTTGTGCAATGCTGATAATACTGCCATATGTTACTTGATTATTATGATTAAAAATAACCTGGTGTCACAGGTTCATATAGGGCTCTTTCTTGTAAATAAGCAAAGTTTGCTTTCCTGAAGGGACCAAATTATTTACACATTTTCAATACGTGTATGTGGTATCAGGTAGGCGTGTTGTATATCTTCATAGAATGGAAGTGAAATGCCATTGAGCAGTGTGGTGCTGCTTCTGGAAAGTTGCTGGAGCTTTAGAAATGTCATTTCAATCAGCCGATTGCTTCAAACTTGAATCCCGAATCAAGAGGTGCAGTTGTCTTGTCTACCCCTTCCCTTCCCACCAGCCTCATAAAGGGTTTTTCTTTTATCATAACTTAATTTGGGGTTCTTTTTGTAGCAGAATGCAACTCTTGGTCTTTTCTGTGGCTGTACTTCAAGGACAGTTGGTAACCTGTTCAGTGATTCTCTCCAAGCTGGGTTCACCACCTCCAGCAAAGCTCGTTTCTGCCTGTTCTTTAAAGGGGTGGAATTCGATAAAAGCAGCCCACCGTTGTCTTTTCCTCCAGTCATTTGCTAGAAGAGACGATCATCAGCTTCTTCAAAGTTTCTTCCCTTGTGCCTTCTGGGTTGCTTGTGCCAGGTTGCGTTCGTTCATGTCCTTGGGCCTCAGCATTGGACTTGGGGAGCTGGCAGACCTGTGAACCTGCTGGCCTCAGCTCTTCTTACGCACTTTTTTGACACCTAGACATCTCCTCCTACAAAGACTTGGTTATCCGTTAGTCCCATCGCACTCGCCGTGTGCGGTATGATGTTATTTATTCTGTTACACCATAATGGCATCTCCAGAACTGGTTGAGAGTGGCAAAGCTAGCTCCTGGCTCCAGAAGAGCCGTGAATTACAGCTCAGACAGGATTGGAGCTTTGATTGCTTCTGGGTGTGTTCGAGTAGAGGGCTACCTTATTTCTGCAGCGATCCATACCGCTTGTGAATTGTGGTGTAGAGTTCTAATGTGGCTGGATCATTAGTTTGAAAGGCTATAAAAAATGTTGTTACTGGTTTTTCTAAGTGTACTTGTAGCTCTAAGTCCTTTCTGCCCACATTTCCTCAATATTTGACTGCGGATGCTGTTCTGGCCTTACCACTGGGATAGATGGCAAGGAGATAGTGTCAAAAGACTCTGGAAATAATTTCTTTCTGAACTTTTTTATCTCAGTGGAATATCTTTAGTGTTTGCATCCAATACTCTTTTTTTTTTCCTTTGAGGAAAAGACAGTTTTTAACTTTACCACATGTAATGCTCAGTGGCTGCTGCTAAAAGTCTTTGCAGAACTAGCTGTGTGCAATTAAAGGATGTCTTCTTACATTTGGACTGATGCGGTGCTGAGGAGATATATTTGCTGTTCCTGTGGGCTGCAAGGACAGCAAATACTTCTGACCTTCCCTTAAACAGCAGCTGGTGTTGCTACGTATGACTGTGTGGCTGGGTTTCTCTTCTGACCCCAGCTCAGCAGGCGTTGCAGTCCTGCCGAGCGTATCGCTCATCCTGACAGCACCACTCCATCGCCCCGGTCCGCGTGTGAGGGAGGTCACGGGGACCCTCCAGATAAGAAAAGATGGCGAGGTCGAAGGGCTCACCACGTGGAATAACAACTGAGCTGAAAGTGTGGTTTAATATTAACTTGTTAATGAGTTAAAACTCCAAGAAGAGGTGAGACGTTGCTGAAGTGCGGGTTGAAACCCCAAGAAGGGATGAGAGGTTGCTGAAGTGCCCCAAACAAGGTTGTGTGGGGGACATGGACGTCATCACGCCAGGCTCTTATTCTGCCTTCATTTTACATCTGCATACAAAAGAGATCGATTTTGATCCAAGTCTGAATAAGGTTCTATACCAGAGACCCAAATGAATTGTTGGATTTACATGGAAATGTGGCCTTCTGAGTAGAGAAAATACTGAAGTAAGTCTTGTGTTCATTTCACACCTCAAAATTATTACCAAACTATTTAATAAAAGTTTGTATCATTGTTAGAAAAATACAGATTAAAAAAAAAAAATCTATATATAAGCAAGAGGAATTTGAATGAAAACAAATACGTGATTGCAATAAGCAGCTGTAAGGTGGCAACAAGGTAGTGTCTTTTCAGGGAAGGATAGGTTTGAACAGCAAAACTTACAAAAGGAATAAAGTAGGCAAGTCATTTGTAGCTGTAATATTTTTTTTTTATTGCCCTACAGTCACTTTAAAAGGAATTTGTCTTTCCTGTTAGGCTAACATGGTGTTAGGTTAATACTTCCCATGTTATGTTAACACAGTTTAAGAGGAAGTTGTGCATTGTGCATAAGCTTGGACACTAATACCCTGCTTCTTTCTGAGCCTCTGATTTTATACTTTGCCCTGAAGCAGAATGTAACATATTCTAACCTTCAGCAGCCGGGGTAAAATGGGATTAAGTCTAAAACTGTGCTCCTGAAGCTGCCACTGGACAGGGCTTTACAACATCGTAACGCGCAAGAGCAGCTTTTGGACTGCTGCGTGGTTCGTTTCCGTGCGCACAAGTATCTCCCAAACCCCGTCAAATTTAATGTTTGTTGTGCAGCAGTTGGCTTTGACTCGGTCTTTTGTGCAGTAACGTTGTGGACCATGCAGACCCTGTTCGTCTCATGAATGTGCTTTACGCTTTCCTCTGAAAATCTCTTTTTGCAAAAAAACCCGTTAAATTCCTTCATCAATCATCATGAATGCAAGAAAAAGGACACTACAGCCCGCCAGTGGATTGGGGAAAAACACAAGCATAAATAAAGTAGGCAAATTTAATATGGATGTAATAAAAGACAAATTTAGCATTTCTGTGTTTTAATTTTTTTGGCTAGCGCTTTGATACAGAGATGCTATTTTGAAACTAATAGCGAGTACTAAGCTTAGTAGATTTAAAAAATGCTCTTGTTTTTATAAATCAGCCTTTTCTACATGCACATTTTTCTATTACAGTACATCCAGGAGAAAATAAGATGTGAGAATTAGTTAGGAGTGGAATGGGAAATCATATCTATCTAATGCAGCTTCCTGAGGATGAATCTTCTCTAAATAAGTAATGAAGCTGAAATGACTGGAACTCACTGTTATGAGTTTGGTTATTGATAGATTCTGCCAGTTGAGCTTAGAATTTGCTGTCTTCAAGTTAAAATGGGTATTGTCAATGGTTTTTGTTGGGCTTTTTTTGAGGGAGGGTTTCTTCGGGGTTTTTTGTGAATGCTCGACTTGGTTATTACTTATCTTTCATTTGGAAGAGTTGCTGATTCTGACAAGCTTTGGTTAACTTAGAGTTAAACTCGTGTGCTTCTCTAAGTGGTTATATTGGTTCTTTTAAAGCTACATGAACGTTATCCTGACAGTGTAGTTACTTCTTCTTACCATGTACTCCAAAACAAGAGTGGAAATTACAGTTTAAGAGAGGTTATTGTAAGCTGGTGCATCATATATGACTTTGCTAAGCAAAATATTTGTTTATAAATAGCGACATTTGGGTTTTTGTAGCACTGAACCAGTGACAAATAATAATAGTTGGTCTTTTATGTGCAAAACGTTTTTTTCATGCCTTCCATTTTTTATGTAGCTTATCCTAATTTGTCGTCTTCCCCAGTCACTTATAAAATCAGTTTTAAAGCTTAATGTAGAACTGACTACAGCCATGACCTCCATCCTTGATCAGTTTTTCCAACAGTACCCTTTTTTTTGTTTTAGTTACTTAAGCAAAGCTGTGTGTGTGAGTGTATCTATATAGACATTTAGTTAAATATTGCAGTTGTTGATGATTATTTTTCCTCGGTTGCTATGCAGCTGATGGAGTGAGCAGGTGTTTCAGACAACCCCAGGTCACGGCGTCCCACTCAGTCTTTGCTTCAGCCTCATCTACATGCTGGAGGGAAGGAAATAATAAAAATGTAAAGGTAGATAAACACTGGAAGAAAGCGGTGGCTGTATTTTACATCTTGCTAACAGACAGGGCTGCAGCCACTGCATCTGCATGAGGTGGAAACCATATCTCTGTACTTGGTTGATGGCCAGCAGTAAGCATGGAAGGTTCTTATTGTGGAGGTACCTGGGAGCCATTTAGACGTTTAAATATAAGGCATACCTATCATCATGCAGGATCTCCAGGTAAGTATGTTAAATATGAAAGGAGAAAAGCAGATACATTTTGCTAGAAAAATCTGGGAAAAACAATAGGTATGTCAATACAGCATGTCCCTTATGTCATATGCTCTGTTGAAGTGAAGATGGAGTGAGTAAAAACACCCAGGGCATCAGCTGCCATCTATTTTATTTTATTTTACCTTTTCCCCCCCATCTTGCTTGATGTTTTGGATTGGTTGTCTATCTAGAAACACGACAGGTAATAGTTTAATGTTAATGAAATAAAGATTGCTGATGCCATTGCTGGTGATGGCCACCTTCTTTCCCGTGGTTTCCCAGGCTATGTGCAAAGCACACACCGTCAGCTTCCTAATTCGTGGTTCCATCTCACCTCTTTTTATTAACAAGAGGATGCAGGGCATGTTGGTTTTGTTGAATCCTGGTGTAACCAAAATTTACCAGCCCTTACTACAGATAGCAAGTAAAAAGCTTCTGCTTGAGAGTCCAGAAGTTGAGTTTCCCACATTCACACGCCGCCCTGCACAGCGATGTGCTGATTGTCAGCATGCGCTCCTTAAACCCTTCCGAGGACCTCGTGCTGCACCACGTACGGATGTCCGGAGAGATGCGGGTATCTCACAGCACCATTTTATATTCCTGTGCTCGCTGTTGCACAGCCTAGGTGAGGCCCAGTCAACAAGTGGGCGTAGCTGGTCAACTGGGATAGAATTCTTCTTTTATCGGAGGGTTTGCCAGCCTGAGCGCAATCCTGTAACAAATTGTACATTTCAGAGTGATATGAATTCTTTGCATTAGCGGGTCAGTTCCAGGCTGATTCGATCTGGCTTAATGGAGCATGGGAACACTTCTTGAAGCGCTTGGCTGATAAAAAGGGGCGATGGATGGGTTGTGGCAGAAACCGCTGTTGTTGCAAAAGAAGCTCAGTTTGTCCCCAGCCGCTTTCTTGCTACCCTGTGGGGACAGCGGGAAGCTGTTCTTCAGTGCTGGAGCACTTGAGCTGTGCTCTCGGGCTGAGGGTTAAAATCATCGTGTTACTGAGCAAGAACAGAAGAGCACCGAGACCCTCCTCTGTATCAGATGTGATACAGAGATGAAGGACATTTCATGGTTTGTGCCACAGTCCTGGTCTCTCTGATGTAGCCCAGAAAGCCTTTCTGAGCATGCTTCCTGTGTGCTCTTCATTTTCCTTCCAAAGGGAACTAGGCTGGGAAGAGAATTGAATGCGGTTGTATGCAGGGCGTGCAGCCGGGAGCTGGGAAGTGCCCTTGGCTCCCCAGATCGACTTTTTGAGAAAAGTAATATTTTAGAAGCACGGGAGCCTGCGAAGCCGAAACAAAGATCACGTTTGATGTTGTACTTGCTGAAGAAGATATGTAAATCTCCTGAGACTGCCAGACAAAACTGTCCATGATGAGAATTCAGCAGTGGTAGGGGGTCGGTCTGTCTGTGCTTGGTGTGGATTGATGTATAGCACAAAAAGTTAAATACGGTTTCTTGGTTCTGGTTCCAGCTATCCAGAAATTATTTTGCTGAGGGATGTGACTGATTTTACGTGTATCTCACGACAAGCATGTACACAGCTAGGAACAACATACTGACCGTGGTAATGACACATAATAAGAGTGTTAGGTGTGAGTTTTGCTGAAGAGTGTAATTTTAAGCGCATTAGACAGCAGACAGGGTAGTTGCAGTCTAACGGTTACGTGGAATATGTCAGAATTCAACAGCCAGTCAAATTCAGAAAGCCCTTGGCACCACGAAGTTGTGGTTGCTCAGAATGGAGATAGATCACCGCCTGCCGAAATGTTCATTTAAAAGACATTGCCTCGCTTTACAGGCACCGTTGTTAAAATACGTATGTGCAGAGATAAATTATGATCACTGTTTTTGTCTTCTCTGCTTGCAAAGGGATATCTGTGCACGTCTGTCACAAAAGCAGATGGGCAAAAAAGTACAACATTGTCTTCTGGGGCTTTCCTACTGCTTAAGAGGTGGTGGTGATCTCTAGGTCTCATCAAACCTCACTTAGTCAGTAAGTCTCTGAATAGTAATTAAGAACCAACTTACAGAGCACAGAAGATACCTGGAGTCTTTTCCGCAGAGTGGAGGAAAATAAAGAGGCTTAGTGACTCTGAAGTCTCTCACAAGATGGGTTCTAGAGAAACAACTGCCTAAACAGCGTCGGCTGGAGCAGTGCTACCTTGAAAATCCACCTCAGAACCCGAGAGCTCCTCAGACATACACACTCTTATTAGAGTCACTTCCATGTATTTCCCTGTAAAAGGGAGATATCTGAAGGGTGGGAGTTGAGAGGATGGGGTCAGTCTCTTTTCAGTGGTGCCCGGTGACAGGATGAGGGGCAGCGGGCGCAAACTGGAACACAAGATGTTCCACTTCAGCATCAGGAAAAACTTCTTTCCTGTGAGAGTGATGAAGCCTGGTCCAGGCTGCCCAGAGAGGTCGCGTAGTTCCCTTCTGTGGAGAGATTCCAAACCTGTGTTTCTGTGTAATCTGTCCTGAGTGAACCTGCTTTGGCAGGGGGGTTGGACAAGATGATTTCCAGAGGTCCCATCCAACCACTACCGTCCTGTGATTACTGTAACCGGTGCTGTAAGAAGTCACCACCAAGTACTACAAAAAGGTGAGTTGCAGCATGTTCTGTGGGTGGTTTGTCAGGTCAGAAGAGGAACAAGTAACATGAATATGCCCCGTGTCTACCTGTCACTGATGTGCCAGTCCTGATGTTATAGAGCAGGGTTATCAAAATGAAAAGCTACAGTCAGGATTTGGACTTGGCTTAAGTGCATCCAAGTTCCAGAGAGATGCATTTTATCCTAGTACTGCAGGAATCCCTGTGTTGCCTTCCAAGTTGTAAGGCCCCAGTCTCTACCTGGGCCTTCAGAGGTAGAGCTGGAGAACAACTCCCAGCTCAGCAGACCTTAAAAGAAAGGATCTAGTTAGTAGTCTTTTTACCTAAGTGCCTTTGCTTAGTATCATATCACTTTTATTATGTTTCTCAATAAAAGGTTCTATGCCATATATTTTCAGCAAAGTATGAGGAGTTAAAAGTTTCTGTGGCATAGTATTTTGTGTGACCAGACTCTCCCCAGATCATTGGTATTCACCTGTGTCTGGAACCACACTCTGTTACACTGTAATAATATGATCTTGAAATATGCCTCAATTTTGGAGAGAATGTAATAACCCTGTGAGAATTCCTTAGTGAAAAATATGTTCTGTCTTTAGTGAGTGATAGTTTATAGAATTAATCCCACTTTCATAGTAATCACTGATATATTTAAATAGGTGATAGGACTCCATGTTCAACTGTATTGAAACCGCGACCCTCAAACACTGTAGGTCAGCTAGGAACATTAGTGTCTGTTTGCATTTATTTTAGAAAGACCCAGTCACTTTAATATGCAGAATTAATACTATTAAATAAGACCAGAATTAATAGGTCAAAGACTAATGTTGTCTATTTGGTGATGATGATTTCTCTGTACTAAAAGAAGGTTAGATGTAGAACAATGGTTACTGTTTGAATAGTATCTAGGCAAACAATTGCAAATGCTGGGAAAACCTGGGCTGCCTTATTTGGCTTTGTTCAGTAATTGCTAAACTGAAGGCTGAATTGGGATTTCAGTTCTAAAAGGAGGAAAAAGGAATATTAAGAATACTGTTTTATTTGGTTATTTTTCACAGCTATAGTTCTAGGTTAGTATCTAATCGCTTTTTAAAGCGTGATTCCAAAAGTTGCCTCTATTAATGTACCACTGCTGTCATGTAGAGCCTGTATGAAGTTACTTGGTGGTGGTGCCTCTTCACACGCATCTCAACTGTGTTTGCATTCAGGGCAGATTGTTCATCAAACCGGGGGCAATCCGGTGTTGCTGGCCAGCGCTCCATGTGCCTTCTGAGCAGCGGTCCTGGCAGTCAGCTGTGTGCAAAGCAACGGTCTTCATTGCCTGGCCTCACACCCATTTCATACCCTTACACAGAGTGTCTTCATTTCTAGACTTTTTTCCTGTCTAATTCCATACCTGCTCGATGGTTGCTGTCTGCTTAGCTGTCTACTCAGTGAGGAATCCAAAATGCAAAAGTTACCTGCTTTTGAAACCTATGGCAAACCTGTAAGGTCCCAAATGGCATCTCGTAGCTCATTCTCATTACGATGTCAGGTAATTGTGGAGAGTAACTGAAGAACCTGGCAGCCAGCTGCCCTTCGAAACTTCCTGGAGCCCGGTGCTGCCAGCAGAGTCTGAGAACACAGGGTAGGAGAGATCTAGTGCTTGTCACACAGAATAGGAGGGCAGAATTCTTACTGCACAAATCTAGTGAAAAAATAAACAGTCTTAGCGGGCTGAAATGGGTTAGGAGAAGCTGATGGAATACCATGGTTGGGGAGGCAGAATGGATTTATTAGTCTTAGTAGACCAACAGCTTTGTCAGCCATCAGTACGTTTGCCCCAGCTTACTGTGGAGATCCGAGCTTGCTGTGCTCAGAATGGAAAAGGAGCTGGAGAGCGAGGAGGGACGGGAGGTGATTGCTTACTTGGCCGCAGGATGTGTTAAGATTTCAGGCTCTTTCTAAATGCAGATAGCAGCTTACTGACAAATCTGACTTTGGGCATAATGGTTCCAAATTTCTGTGCACTTCTAGGAAGCGTAATCTAGGTGGAAGCAATTTATCACTGGCTTTGGAAGAGCATGGTACAGATTACTAGACCCACGGTTCCTACCTTCCCCTGGGTGAGCAGAACCGGCATTGCTAAGGTGTAAGGATGCACGTTTCACCCGCCTGTGAAAACCTGCCTTTGGGAGCCCCTGGAAGCAGGGGAATGCAGCTGGGAAGTGGCAGTGGTCCTTCCACCTCTCTTGGCAAGGCTGGGTTGATGCACAAGGCAGCGCGTGTGGGAAGAGCAGTTTGCTGTGGTGGTTTTACCGTGCTTACCATCTGCCTGCCCTGTTGCAACCACAAGAAGATTTGCGTACACCCAGGGTGCAGTCACCGCGCTCCACGGCTAATTCTACTCATCACATTGACTGCAGCGTCACCTCAAAAGTTATTCAGACTACTGGGCTGTTGGTTGAAACCCAAAGGATGTTGAATCTCTGTTCAACATCAGTCTCCATCTCCAGCAGATGGAGAAATTACAGTTCTGGGTTTTTTTGGTTGGTGGTTTTTTTTTTTTCACAATGGTCATGAGGAAATTTCAAGAAGTTTATTTGCTGCTGGAGGAAAAAAAGTAGCCCCACAACAAACTCGAAGAGACAGGTTAATTTTCGTGAATGGAAGAGGAACATAAAGGTTACTTAGTGAAGTTAGTCCTCAATTCAGAACTTTCTTCAGTCCTCTGCTGAGGTCACGGAAGAAGATACGATGCCACAGCAAGAATAGGAATGAAAACTCTACTTTCCCTTTCCCAATCCTATGGGAAACGGACGTGCTGCTGCAGGGAAAGGGGTGGCAGAGGAAGCACTGTAGGATGTAGCGCTGCTCTCCAGTGGCTCTTTCTTCCATCCAGACACAGAGTAGTGCGGCAGTGTTGCATCAAGTGCAGTTACCCTGCGTTCTGCTCGCTGCAGGCTTTTTTTCCAGAGTTCCTTAATGGAGAAATCATAATAGCTTCCTGCGGTCAGCACTATCTCTCTGTGGGAAATGTGGTGAGGCTTTCACTTGCCAGAACGAACAAGCAGTTTTCTTACGTGACCGAGGCCACTAGCAGAAAACTTTGGGACCAGGAAGGTGGAGAAAAGCTTGTGAAGATATGCTTGAAGAAACTCAAGTCGTTTAAATCACCATATATTGAACACAACTGTTCCCAAAGGCTGGGAAAGCCCTGAATCACACCAGGTTATGTAGGTTATCAGTAGTGCCGTCTTTAATTGGCTGGAAATTAAGTGCTCTGAGAAAAGATGTCATTTTCACATTTGTGAAGTCCTGTTTTGTATCATGGATATATAAATACATATATAAAAATTGCGGTGCAATCATTGACTGATAGATTCGGTAGTCTCAAATACTTCTTGATGCAGAGGGAATGTCTTGTGTGAACTCACATGTTTCTAATGAAAGCATCCCACAAGTACATGCTTTTAGTTCTAATTACCTGTATCTTCAACATCTTGCTTGCAAATACATAGAAGAAAACAGGAAGTGGAAGGTTATTTGCAGACCTCGGTGATCTGACAACTTTTGTAAGGTTGATTGTGACTCTCTGTGAGTGTGAGCAAAGAGAAAAAAGATGAACTTCTCAAGACTGTAGGCAGTCCAATTGGTTGAGGGGGCTCTTGGTGTTAAATCTGTGCTATGTCATCTCTCCTTGGCCTGGTTGAAATGACACAGTAGGACTTAATTGCTGCAATTCCTTTTCTTTCATCATAAAGCTGCTCGAAGTGCAGCAGAGATCCCTGGCTGTCTGCGGGAATGTGCAAACCAAAGTGTGCGCGGTGGGGAGAGCTTGGGGCACAGCGGGCAGCTCTTCCTCTCTCCCTCAAATTCTCAACCAGCACAAGGCTGAGGATCCCGAGAGGAGAAGGGGGCTCAGTGTTGGTCCTGCCACTGCTTTCTGCCACCTCAGATTCCTCCTGGTGGTGTGGTTACGGGTTGGGATGTCTTGCTATTGAATGAGAGCATTGCTGTAAAGTAGAGGGGCTGAAAAGGAGTGTACAAGTATTATCGAAGACATCGTCCACTCAAAATAATCACCTCTTGACTCTATTAAGAGTCAGCTGTGAAATAGTAGTTTTAAGGTGAAGATTTTTGTGCAGGTGCATTTGTCCTTGCTGAAATAACAGCTAGTAGCTGTTCAGACCCAAAATGGTTGAAGAGGGAATGATCAAATGTATTAACTTGTTGGAAGCCCAATGCTTCGTAGCTATAAAGTTGTCATAGTTAACTATATTTAATGCTTTTGCTGGCTGTAAAACATGTTCTGTCTAAGGAGGCTTGCCCATCATATCTTTGCAGAGATCCTATCTGACCCCTGTCCACTCCAAGTTGAGCAAATCAGTGCCTTTTTACGGCTGGGATGGATGCAGTTGTGCGGCAGGTAATTAAATCTCATCCAAGGGAAGGTTGCTTAAGGTTCACATACACCATAATTCCCCCTATCTTTACCATGCAGACATTGGCCCTGCAAGATACCGAAATTTTTATGGTGTTCCTCTCTAGGAGTCGACCACTGAGAGTCAGGTGTTGATTTCTGCAGGAGAGGATGAACAGTTAATGTGGCATTGGATAGCACCTGCATCTTGAGAGTAATGGGTCCTTACCTTTTGAAGTTGCTTCTGTACCGATCTGTGAAGCAAATAAAATCAATTCAAATTGTATTTTATTATCTACCTTTGTGAAAACAGATGCTTGTAAGCATCTCTCTCTTTTAAGGCCCTAAGAAGTAGTTACTATACATATTATATACTTATTACAGCTACTAGACTTGGAGATTCTATTGTCTTCTCCTTCTATCTTCTTATTTTTACCCCAGCTCTTAGATATTCTTTAGGTTCAGATTGTTAAAGAGTTTTGTACGCACAGGGGAGGCTGGGTGTAGAAAAAGCGTGTGCAAATGTGGGGATCTTGGGACTAGGTAGGCGCTCATATTTCTTGTTTGCACTCGTAGGCCCCTGATGAGAAGTAAATTGGGGTCAGCCCTGGGCATAAAGATTTATTTGATATTGTTGGTATAGAGAGTATACAATTAAAGTCTGACCTCTGTCTGTCTCCAGGCAGCAGAGCAGTTAGCATTATCTTTGCAGGTTCAGCAATAAAATCTGCTCTCCTGCACCTGAGGGGGGGAAAAGCAGTTTCAAAGGATGCCTACAAACCCTGCAGACAGGGTGGTGGGATCCTGCCTGGCTCTGTCATTCATGAAATTATCATGATGTGCCTTAAACACGTTTGTTTTCTCCGTTAGCTCTCGGTTTCGAAAATCTTTCCCTCAGGTAGCTGTAAATGCAACCTGAAGTGGTTAGCTTTCTTATTTCCAGCCTCAGTGAAATCATTCTTGCCTTATAGCCCTTTGTTATTGTGTGAATTAAACCCTCTTCTGAGCTATTTAATCCGGGAATATTGATAGCCGGCAGCAGGATGCAGCGTCAGAGCTGTGATGCTCTTACAACAGAGGTACACTTTTCCCCATCTTTTCCATCGCCTCCCGTCTGTGTCTTTCAATAGGAGCGCAGAGTTTCTGGGTACGCGTAGCCAGAACAGTGATAACATTTCTCTTCATACCTTTTCCTCGCACCTCCGAGGATGATACCTGCCTTTCTCTGTGGCGCGCTAGGTGCTAGCACGTGTTTTGTTCGTGTTGTCCTTGTGTATTTTAAAAGATAAGGTGCAAAGCGTTGCAGCTGTGGAGCAGCACTGCAAAGGGTGCTTGGCAGGTTTCTGGGTTTCCTGATGTATTTGCGGTTGTAGGTCATTTCCCTGGGCAAATCATTACTTTTGAAATTTAAAATATGCTCTTTTTTCTTCATATAGGAATTATTTAGGTGTAAATCACATTACTACTGTTATTAACAGTGCAGCATTAGCTGTAGAGGGTAGGTGAAGCTTCCTCCCACACAAACTATGTCAAGCCCGTGGAGAAATTATTTGGAGTGCCATAAGGTTATACTGGAGCCCGGAGGTTATATTGTACAAATCCTGTTTCTTAATAGTCAGTCGGTGTGCTGACCTCCCACGTATTGCTTTGAAAACATACTCATAAATTCCGTCAGAAGCAAACAGGATGCTTTGAGCTATGGAGACTTCAAAATAAGTCTCTATTTTGGGTAGTAGAAGGCTGTTACATACCATCAGGCCGATGGTACAGGAAAGTTTCTCCAAATCAGAAAAGTTTTTAGGTTGCACCTTTGCAACGCCAGTGTCCTTGCATATGCAGAAACCAGTTCTTCCCTAAAAATCATGCCTTTTCAGGCAGGAGAAGTGGGACAGAAAAGGCAAGTTCAAGTCGAGTTGCACGTTTTCTCAGGAAATGGGCAAAGTGATCATGCTGATTCAGCTGCAGGCGTACAACTCTGGTCTGGCCCAGCGCAGCAGCACCAGGCCTGTGCTTCCTGGTGGCTCAGCTGC
Source organism: Coracias cyanogaster (assembly GCA_033124195.1). Lineage (NCBI taxonomy): Eukaryota > Metazoa > Chordata > Aves > Coraciiformes > Coraciidae > Coracias > Coracias cyanogaster. Next base: position 73,669 of record JAVSBS010007067.1, on the reverse strand, counting down.
TAAAGGCTCAACAGGAGCGTGAGAACAGGAGCTCATGTGGGAGACAGGGACACTTCACAGGATTACACAATGTTTTGAGTGGGAAGGGACCTTTCAAGCTCATCCAGTCCAACCCCCCTGCAGGGAGCAGGGACAGCTTCAACTGGAGCAGGTTGCTCCGAGCCCCGGCCAACCTCACCTGCAATGGTGCCAGGGATGGGGCAGCCACCACCTCTC
>JAVSBS010007067.1:22857-51225 GCA_033124195.1 Coracias cyanogaster | reverse complement strand
GAGGTTGGCCGGGGCTCTGAGCAACCTGCTCTAGTTGCAGATGTCCCTGCTCCCTGCAGGGGGGTTGGACTAGATGGACTTTAAAGGTCCTTTCCAACCCAAACCAGTCTATGATTCTGTGCCCCAACCCAATGTGCTGACTACAACCCCTATGGCTCCATTTCCCAGTCCCACCCCTTGCTGACCCTGCCCCTCAGCAGGCTGTGGTCCAGCAGGCAGGAGAAAGGCAGGGCTTGGATGTCCTGGGAGGAAAGGCTGAGATAGAAGGTGGGTGCTTAGAGGCAGTGGAGAGGGAGGTGTTGGTAAATGTGACACGGTGGGTGTGCGTTACGAGGTCACTTGCGTTGGAGAAACCTGACTGTTGAGGAGCAGAGCTTGGGGAGGGCAGAGGAGAGGCAAGGCAGAGGCTGGTGCATGAGTGCTGATGGAAGCCTGTCCCTTAAACCTTTACTTTAAAGCTTTCCTTAGCCCTTACCTCAGTCCTCTATTTTAATATGAAACCCCAAACCCCCACTTGAAACCTGGAACCCAGCACTTACCCCAGACACTAGTCGGGCCAGCCTTCCTTGGGCACTGTGCTCCAGTATTAGCAATCTTACCTCTGCAGTCCTCTTTTCTAGCCCCTGCTTCTTGTGTCTGTCACTGCTCTCTAGGCTTGGCCATGTTCTGGTACCTTCCTGCCCAGTCTGGGTTCCTGCTCTTGGTTTCCTCATCTGCTCACTTGACTATTTGTTTGAAACCTTGACCTTCTTATGACAAAGAATTTTTTATTTAGTGAATTTTAGGGCCAGTTCTGCTTCAGTTTGGTGTGCCTTGGCTTTATCCCTGTTGCTACTGCATCTGCTTTGGTACCTGGTTCTCATCCCCAAATCTGGTTGCAGCTCATTCTTAACCACTGGCTACAACTGTCAGAATTTGGCTGTTTATCAAAAGTTTGGAAACACACTACCAGTCTTCAACAGGACGTACCTAAGCAGTTGCCAGATCTGGTAACTAAAACTTGGGTGAGTGCTGACGTGCAAAGAGGCCATGAGTCCTTCAGCACTAACTCAGCTTATAGCCAGCTTCATGGGGTCGAAGCCCCATGTCTCGGACGCTGCAAACTCATAATGGTAGCTTACCAGGAGAGTCAGCAGATGTCTGTTGCAAAAGGTCAGGAACCCATTTCAGGAAAACTGAGAAATGAATGCTTTATATACTCGAATTCTAGCGTTTGTACTTTCCTGGCAACTCCTTCAGTCTTCAGAAAATGACGAATTATAAGCATCAGGGCAGAACTACAGACTGAGCCTGTCCAGGGTTTTCACATTGGTTGTTGGATGTTCTTGGGAACAGAGACCTTTCTTCTTCCCAAACTTGGCCTTTTCTTCTCCTTCAAGTGAAATATTTTATTCCGTTATTAAGAAAGAAGGAGAAGTCTGTGCTCGAACAGGGAGATCTTAGACATATACTCCAAAATGTTTCAGATTTAATGACAGGAGTTGCTTGTCAGGCAGTCATCAAGTGGAGAAATTAAGCTACTCTGGAATTAGAGCCTTGAACATGTATTTAGTCAGCACAAGATTTTGAAGTGGTTATACCAACATGCCATTTGTGCTTCCTCTCTAATTTAATTCATTTGCTGATTACAAGGGAACACGGCACCGGAATTTCAGAACACCTTTCACTGAGGCTTCCATTGCTGAAAGGGCAGCAAAGAAATAAAAGGCCAGATGTCCAGTTTTTGGTACATATGGGGGCTTAATAGTTGCTTATGAGGTAAGCATGTCATCACTGCTAGCGGAAGTATTCCCCTAGTTCCTGCCGTTCAGGACGAGTTTTGATATTACGTGATGCTGGCAGACAAGGGCTAGAAGGCGCTGCATTGTACCAGAACGTGTTCTTACCGTGCCCCCGCTCACGTTAGTGTTTTTTTCTTAACATATCCCATCACTTCCTCTTGGGAAGAGAAAAAGTTAATAGTTTGGGGCACGGTTTTGATGTGAATCCTTTAATCGTTCCTCTTCATGGCATTGTGGGTCAATTCAGAATGTCTTCATGCATGTGAATGAGGTTCCTTTTAGAGGCAACTAAGGCAGAAGCCCCATTCCAGTGGGCACAAAACACTCCGTGTGGAGCGCGAGAGTCCAAAGGAGCAGCTAATTCTTCACGTAGCTTTGACCTGCTTGCATGGTGGGGATGTAAAAGCCAGAGGAAAACCCCGAAGCGTAGGTGGTGGGGATAGAATGGCTACAGCACTACCTGCTTTCATCTGCTCCTCCAGCACCAAGTCCCAGGCTGATGGAATAGCTACCGCATGTAGCTGTGTTAGCTTCTAGTGCCGCAGAAAACTCAGAGCTGAAGTGTCTTTTTTTTTAAATGTTAAAATCCCAAACAGTCACGATCTAACCAGCCTAATATTTTGTAAAATAATATATGGAACTAAAAGGCCTTGATGGCTAGAGGAATAGTGTTCTGCAGTGTGTGAACAACACACAGTGTGATGCATCTTCATTACCAAAATGCAAAAAGACAATTATTTATCATAAAACCTGCTGACATTAGGCATTAATCTCTTGGTAAAGCAAGTAATAAACTCAGTTCCCATGGCAATGCTATTCATTTTGTTCCTCTCCCTCTAATACGTGCATGGAAGACTGGACATTCTCTGGACAAACTAATTGCAGCCTTAATGCTGTGGAGTTTTGGGGGGTGAAATACATAATTATTTTGGTGCAGTGTTGAACCAGTGGTAGCCACAGTGTTGGTAGAATGCGTTTTGTAGAGATGGGAGCATGTGCTCAATGAGCAGCTCTCCTCCCATCTTCAATTTTATACCAACTCTGTTTTAATAAGGAGGTTTTTTGGGAAGTAGTTTCAGTAACATGTTTGTATGCTGGAAAGCAAGTTTTTTTTTTTCTTGAAAGATACGGTAGAAGTGATTGATGTTTTCAGAAATAGGAACAAATCTTTGTTATAACGAGCTGTGTGTTATTTATTCCTTATTTTTGTCTCATACTTCCCCCCCCCCCCCCCCTTTTTTTATATGTCTATATATGTGTGTGCATATATATATATAGTAGAGAGAAATGGTTTGTTCAAGCAGACCTGTTCTGGGGAAAACTGATATACTCCCACACACATATGCTGTCTTGTTAATGAAGCTTACCAATTCTTACGTAGATTTTTGACGGCTAATAAAATACCACGTTGTTTCCCCTTCCGTGATATTTGCTTTGAAGACAGCCTAAGATCCATGTAGTTCCACACTTTCCATGAACCTTAAAAGCCATGAGTTACTTTATCACTCCGACTACCCAGCCTACCACGTATTTCTTACACCTCAGAACAAAACAGCAGTTTCAGGTGCTGCAAAGCAAACCACGTGTGCCTAAATATCTGTGCTTTCCGAGCACGACGAGCTGGCTGACTGCTATCTAACAAATAGCATCTCTGCTGTCCATTAACAGCCCTGAGGAGAAGTTTTCTTCTTTTATTGGTCGAGTCATAGCTCTCTGCGTATTCTGGATGATTGGGTCCTCTTACATAGATAACTTAAGAATACTGAAGGAAAAGAGAAAGCAGCAACCTGCAAAACGTCTTTGCTTCATGGGAAATTGTCCGAAGATAACGCTGCGACATGCTCCGTTAGAAAAGACCTGGATTTTGCTGAAAAAGAGAGGTGAAATGAGCCCAGCAACTGTATGACTTTGGTTTTAAAGCCAACCAATTACAACTGGCAATCTCCGCCCCTAAATAAAAGATCTCGTTCAAGTGCAGTTACAAACTCAGCTCCATCCCTGAGATTTTCTTGCTGTCGGGCGCAAGCAGAGCTTGGCCCGAGCTGCAGCAGGCAGCTGTGCCATGCTCATGGCAAACCATCTGCATGTCGCAGCTGAAAACAGGACCATATACCACTTTTTAACTTTAGATTACACTTTCAGGCCGTGTACAGCCTTGAAGTCTGAAAAGGTTCAGAGCTGCAGTCTTGGTTTAGATTTAATTGCATTGAATATGGGTAACTTAGAGTCGCGCTTTCTCGGTGACTCAGTGAACTATCCAAATGCTGTTCCCTGACGTACCCACCACAGTGCTGATAACTGGTAAGCTTGTGCACTTCCAAAAGTTTGGCAGAAGGTGTCACCGGGATGAGCGAGAGGGGCACCTAAAGAGGGGGAAAATGGGAGGGTAGCCAGCACCCAGTTTTCCCAGGTCTCACACGGTTCGGAGCCCTGGGGTCTCTGGCCTGTGCCACCAGAAGGCACTCCTTGGGAGAGCTCCTCAGAGCGGTGACAAAGGGGAACCCTTCAGCCCTGACAGCCTGCGCCTGAAGGCCAACTGCTCCTTGAATCCCTCAGCTTCTGCAGGCATTCCACGTTTCTCCGTGGCACAGTCTCACCTGGGTAAACACTAGAGAAACAGCCCCCAAAATACTCCTGGGCCCACCAGGTGTGTGCTCTCTCCCAGGGAGGACTCACACATGGAGCAAAGGGCTGCAAAGCATCGCTCAGAGATTTTACTGCTAAACATTGCAGGCTGGGGAAGGGCAGAGAACATATTTGAGTCCAAACAAAGTGCCTGACAGATATGTTTGAGGGTAGGTATTTTATAAGAATAAAAGTTTTTGTGAATTTTTCCGTGGTTTCTGGGTTGATAGCCTTCATGCAAATATGTAACCTACTTCAGTGAAAACCTCAGGCGTTGCTTGCTTGTTATTTTTCTTACTGGCAGCTGCCGTTATCAGGAATAAAATAGCAGATATGAAAAGCTAAGCATTCTGCTCGTCTTTATTTGTTCTGAAGGCTAAAACTATTTTAATAAATTATAAATATATTAGTTGCTCTTCTTAACTAGTAATTAAAATACAAATTATATTATTAATCTTCTGTTTTCTGCTTTGCAGGTGATCAACATATAATCTCAACAACTGCCTGAAAAGTGCAATTAAGGTACTGTAATTTCCTTTTTAATATGGGCACACTTTTGGTCAAAGTCGTTTCCAAAACACGCTCTCCAAAAAATCCGCTTCATAAGCAGCATTCCTTGAGGCTGAGTTCACCTTAGGATGGGTTGGTTTTTTTTCATTTACTGGTTCATCCAGTGCACTTCCTGAAAACTACATAATTTTTTCCTTATATTCCTTATCTTTTACATGGTTTTAAATTTAGTAACGCTTTAAGATGTCTGGATAGACTGAGAATAACGCTTACGCGATGCACTTGCGACTAAAGGTCATGTCTTTGAAATATTAACTCAGAAAGTGATGGGGAAATGATAGAAAATGTGACCGTAGGAGGCTTTTGGAATGATGACTGCTGCACGCTCCATGGCTGTAAGAATTTAATTGTTGATTTGAATAATGGGATGGAAATTTGCTCAGCAACTCTGCTATACCACAGGGAAAAAGATGGTGGGGTTTGTGGGAAATTCACATATCGTGATGAGAGTTACCGCTCTTCAAGTCATGGTTTCACTTCTGAATTTCTAGCTGGGACTTCAAAGACAGGAGAATGTGGAAATGTGCAGGTTCTTTTTCCTTGGCAAGTTGCACTGAACTCAGATGGCAATGTAAACTTGAAAAAAAAAAAATGTAAATAAATAAATAAAAACATTCTTTCCTGTGAAAAATACAGATAACGTATGAAAAAGGTAGCACACTAGTGATGTAGATTAAAACAGTATTGAACAGTTGTTCTAAAATGATAGGAAGTATTTCTACTCTACTCCTAAATACTCCACTATTGATTTCATATTGCTGTGGAAGTACTAGAGCTGTAAAATCATCCAGGAATACCAAATAACCAGTCTCATTTCTGTTGGGAGTTGTTGGGGTTGAGTCGGTGATTTATTTGAGGCTGAGTAAAGGATAGGAAAGCCTTCAGCTTCATTAGTCACCTCCTTTGCAGAAGCTGAGTATGTTGTTATTCTGATTATTCTGGTCACTACAAGTCTACTAGCGAAAACTCGCAATGTTTGCTTCAGTATGGGGATAATGCACTCTGACTGGTGAATGCTAGTTAACGTTTTTTATATATATATATATATACACCCATAAAACATCTATGCAAAACAAAGAAATCCTAAAAACCATGTGCAAATTAGGTTATTTTGACACTGTGTAACATCTTGGGATGGGTTTTGAATGGAGAGTAATCAAGAACATGATCAAAAGTGGGATAAAAAGCAAAATTCTGCTCAGAAGGTGATGTCAGACTAACTTAATGCTTCTTTTTGCTGAGGTAGCAAACACCTCCAACTACAGTCACGCGGTGGGCTTCAGCTATCTAGATTTATGGGAAGCATTCATTCGGCGCAGTTCCCAAAGGAAATTATTATTTAAAGTGGAGATGGTGCAGATTAATCCAGGAATTAGAAGAAGCTGGTTTGGGCAGATAAGGAGCGTGACAAAGAGAGGCCTGTGACAGGCTGTGCTGAGAGGTGAGTTACCGGGTTGCGGAGGAGTTACTAGAAGTGTTCATATGGGACAGGTCTTGTGATGAGTCCTCCGTGGTATTTCTTGTAGTAACTTTGGCACAGGGCCTTTGATACAGTTTTTAAAACTCCCGTGATGCTGTGAAGGACAGAAGTGTTATACGGAAGAATTTTGTTGGTTTTGTGGATTAGTACAGCAAAGACAGGATCAAATTTAATAATAATAAGCACGCTGCTGTATAGGGACTAGTAGCAGGGGGGGTTGTTGTAAACAAGATTTTCAGCATATGGTAGTTCAACTTTTTTAAAAAAAAAGTGTTTGGTTGTAGCACATGGTTGAAGCTTTCATAATCTACATCATTTCTGTGAACATCTGCTTACCAAAGAGTTGCCATGTCCTCTGAATAGTTTAGAGCTTAGGTATTCAAATTCTATAAATTCTGTTAAAATAAAATCTTAGATGTCAAATAGCAATTTCTGAACCTTATTCTGTGAAGTTCGAAGCAGCTGCAGGTGTGAACCCTACCCCTGCATTAGGGCTGGGAAGCTGCCAGACTCCCAACAAGTAGGTTACTGTAGCAGCTGAGGAGCTGATCTCATAGAACCAGCCCATCTGCCTCCTCCACTCCCAAAATTTCCAAACCAACCAGAGGTGTGGAAACAAGCCAGGGCGGATCTCGGGCGCTAAGTGAGCAGTCATGTAACTTGGGGGTAAGAAGCCCCATCTAGGGTGGGTGTAGCTGGAACAGAAGCTCAGCCACAGATGTGAAGCTGGAAGCAGAGCAATAACTGGAAGGAAGGAAGGGGAGGCCCAGAGAGGTGGGTGGTGGATAAAGCTGTCCGGTTTGTGCTATGGGAAGGAAGAGTGAGGTCAGACACCTATGATAGGCCAGGTCAACCTGGTAGAAGGGCAAACAAATGCAGAATTAGTCAGAGCCAGAACATCGTGTAGGAGTCCAGCTTACTAAACCATGCATCAGAATACATCGAGCCTTACTGGCATGTGCGTGCTGACTAGGAGGACACCCCAGTGTACTCGGGGTCAGCTTTGTGGAGGAGTTCAGAAGCACTGAAAGGTTCACTGCCATGCTACCTTCAGGTCATCTCTTGACAATCCTTCCTCTAGTTGAAGAACCCTAAAACTACTGAGAAGAGGAAGGAGGAGGGGACATTTTAGCACAATCCCACCTCCGGAGTCGCAGCCCCAGAGTCATACCAAAAGGATGTCACAGTGGTAAAAAGGAGCAGACAAACCCCCAAATGGGCTCTCCTCAGTGAAGCACCATGATACAGTGAAAAGTCCTGTAGATGTGGTGCTGGAGGACATGGTTCACCAGCAGACTTGGTAGAATAGGGTTATGGTTGGACTGGATGATCTTAAGGGTCTTTTCCAACGTCAATGGTTCTATGATAGGAGTCTGCTATACTCCATGGTGAACACTGTGAGGCCAAGAGAGCGGCACTTCATTACTGTACCCTTAGGAGCCTGCACTTCCATCAGATAAAAGGAGGAATGCTCTACAGATCAACAGAAAATTGCTCCAAAGATACGAAACAGAAGGTAGAACTAAGCGATCAGATGTCTGAGGGAGAGGATGACAGTGGTAGGCTCTCAAGAGAATCTGCGCTTAAACCTCTGATGCTCAACTGATAAATGAGCTGGAAGAGATGACAGAGTGTGCTGCTGCTGCTTTTATTCAGAGCGCTGCAGATGAGTGCTGGCGGTGAAAAACTGCAGAAGGATTGTGCAAAAACAAAGTATCTGAGCAAGGCAGTGGCAGGTGAACTTCGCTAGAGGTGGATGCGAAGTGAAGACGGCAAAAATCCCACACGCGAGGTGATGAGCTCTGAGCTGGCCATTGCCACTCACTGATCAACATCAGCTCAAGCTGTAAAATAGAAAAGGTACTTCTCTGAGAATGTGAACTTGAGTTTTGGAAATGTTAACTCGCGTGTCAGTAGTGGCTATAAGAGCAAATTAATAGAAAGGGAAGGTACCAAAAATATCCTCAAAATGTCCCACTGCTGCTGTGCGAGCCCATGTTTCTCTTGCATCTCGAGTAGCATACAGTTCTGTTGCTCCATCTCCAAAAGGTATAGCAGGAGCTAGGAAAGTTCAGAGAACGGAAAGCGTGAGACGGATTTCTTCCAAGGAATGATGGAATAGTGTAGCCGTTACAGAGACAGAGGTCTGAACAACTCCTCCGGGGCTGTCAGGAGGGAGCGTGGACCTGCTGGTTGTTCCTGTTTTGGCGCTCGGAGGAAACCGGAGAGCGGTGAGTGCACAACATGTACCAGGGAGGTGTGTCCCTAGTGGATGGTGGTTATCATGGACTCCAGGTTACAGCAGAAGACGAGTGCTGGCCTTGCATAGAGGTGCAGAGAACAAGAGGACAGGGTTATGTAAGGAAGGCGTAACAGGGCCTGAAAAATGAAAAGACTTTATTTTTTTGTTCCAAAAGTAAGTGAACTGCAAGTGTTACAGGGTCAGGAGGTAGTTCTGGGCAATTCTCCCAAGGGATGGGTAGCTCTGCTCTTCCTTCTTTAGGGGCTGCTACTCTCATGGAGGGACTGCTGGGCTTGATGGACCCTTCTGTGAAGGGCTGTTTGTAGGTTATGGCGGAGCTGAAAATGAGAAGACCAAGGAGCCGCTGTTGATGGAGCTAGTAAAAAAACCCAAACTGCTGAAAGGGATTTCAGGCTGTGCCCAGCCAGGAGGAACAGGGAATTGTTTATCCAGTTGTACGAGGCTCATTTAAACTATCCTATATTGTCTGGTTAATTGTCATCAGAAGGTAATCTATTTAAGCTTGGGGAGTTGTAGAGGAGGATGGATAATTGCATGATGTGCCTTCTTACCTCCATATTACAGGACTGATTGACATTTTCTTGCTGTTATAGCAAAATTAAGAGGTGTTTACTTTTTAAAAATATGTTGAGGGGACAAAGATGAGTGAGAGAACAGAACATAATAATACAGAGAGAAAATCAAGTGGACTTAATTGTGTCTTGAGTATGTTTAGACTGGAAATTAGAAAAAGACACGCTAACCAGAGAGTTGAGTGAACTTCTCGAAAGGCTTTCCAAACACAGCTGGGACACAAACCCACTGTTTTTTCAAGGTGAAGCTTAGGGGAGGGATGAGACTGTAGAGCGGAAGCACACCTGCAGGTATCGGGAACAGCTTGCCATACTGAGAGCTGAACACCCCATTTGTAGGTGTCCCCAAGCTTTGAAGGAAGCAGACTTGAGCTATCTGTCAGTTGTATTTACTATTGTATAGAAATACTGTATTTGATTACAGATTGGCGGGGGAGTTGGAACTAGGCGATCTTTAAGGTCCCTTCAGCCCAAACCATTCCATGATTGTATGATTATTCCTCCACCTCAGGACTTCACTAGTTACCCCAGGAGTCCAGGAGAATGTTTTTGCCTCGAGGCTTACTTGCTTTCTGGGATGTTTCCCTTCTTTGAGCGAAGTTGGACTGATCTCAGAGGTTCTTACAGGTGTTTTCATGTAACATATTCAGCCACCTCAGAGTGCTACAATATCAGTCGTGCCCTTCCCTTCTCCGTTTTTCCTGTCATATAATATCAGTTTTGAGACTTTGCAACTCGTCTCCTAAAGACGGTAATTTGATAAAGGTGGGTGTTCTAGAAGAATGTTACTTTATGGCATGCAGGAGAGGGAGGGGGAAAACTATGGCATCCTGCAGGACATTTTGCTCTTAACATTCGTGATACAGTTGCTTGCAGTTAGTGGTGATCGGTGAACCAGGTGGTCCTTTCCAAGCCTCCGTTCTTGTGCGCACACGTTAGCTGGATTCAAAGCCGATGCGCTCAGCATTTGTCTAAAAGTAGTTGAAGAGCTGCCTTCCCTCCGACGAGAGATCTCCTGCATCTGCGCTTGCGCTCCTGCCAGCTCAGGAAGCACACAGCCGGCTTTGGTGCGCACAGGCACACGTCACGTGCCAGTGCAGAAGCTGAAGTCTAAAGCCAGCGGTAAATCTGGTGCTACCTTAACATGGACAACAGAGAGACAGGCTGAGAGAGTTGGGGTTGTTCAGCCTGGAGGAAAGCAGGCTCCGAGGAGGACTTATTGTGGCCTTCCAGTATCTGAAGAGGGCCTACGAGAAAGCTGGGGAACTTCTCTACAAGGGCTTGTAGTGATAGGATGAAGGGTAATGGGTTCAAACTGGAAAAGGGTAGATTTAGATTAGATGTAAGGAACAAGTTTTTCACTGTGAGGGTGGCGAGACACTGGCACAGGTTGCCCAAGGAGCTTGGAGGTGCCCCATCCCTCAATGTGTTCAAGACCAGGTTGGATGGGGCTCTGGGCAACTGAAATGCTGGGGCCTGAGCAATAGACCCTGACTTCAACTTGACCTGTGGCTGAATCTCACAACCAGACAGGGTGTTTTTTCTCACTGAAACCAGCGAAGGACTCCTTCTGCTGGAAATTAGCTGCTTAGCTGTGGGAACAGACACCCAGCTAGGCTGAGAAATACGTAATCAAAACGGAAATGGATAGAGATACCCCCTTTTTGGGCTTCTTCCTAGGCTTGGCCTACCTTGGATGGAGCCCAGTAAGGAGGGAAGCTGCCAGGTGTCCCACCGTGGAAGTTATTTTTAAGGTTGCTCATGCGACCAGAGTTGTTTATTCCACACTATAAAAGCTGGACCCGCTTGCAGCGATGTCAGGAGCCTGCCTACGGGTGGACGCACCGCGTAGGACTTCCCCATTACCGGAAAAGCCCCCTGACTTCTCCCAGCAACAGCGGGACAAGACACCAAACAGGGCAGGAGAAGGGTAAAATACTTTGGCAATGTATCTTCACGACAGTTACCCTAACGGCTTTCGTATGACTATGCTTGGGGTCCTAACTTGGCTTATTCCTGCTGCCATTATATCCTCTACTATGATTAGCATCACAGGGCTGCTTGTTCCCCCCGCTGCTAACTATGTTGTGCCAGCCCTGGACTTAGTTAATAAAAGTAGCTTATGCTTGCTGCTGGTGGCTTTGTCCTTCATGCGGAGACAGGTAATTGGCAAAACAGCAGTGGGAGGTGTCCCTGCCCATGGCAGGAGGTTGGAACTAGGTGATCTCGGAGTCCCTTCCAATTCAGACCTTTCTGTGATTCTAAGGCATCTTAATTGTAGCAGTAGTCTTGTGGAGTTGTCTTACTCTAGTAAAAGTCAGCTGAACGAATAAAAAAAGGCAGATTCAAAGATGGTTGTGAATATGAGACCTCTCATCCTCTGAACTAACACATTTTCATAGACGTGTTTTTTATAACAGATGTAGAGTGGTGGAAAATATTTTCCTATCCTGGAGTCTTATTGCAAATACACTGTTAATGTTTTTGTCAGGACTCAAAACGTCATGAAGAACTGAACCTTTTTTTTTTTTAGAGTGAAAGGAAACTGTAATATTATGAGTTGATTCTGGAGGTTTTAAAAACCAGACAGAAAACTGTACACCGATAATAAGGTGAAAAATTGTCACTGTTAGCTTACATATAGGACCCCGAAGGACAGATGTTCTGGGAAAACAGGTTCGCGTTAGAACATGATTGAAGGGGGGGCGTTTTGAAATGCAGCCAGAACCTACAGATGGAAACTTTAAATAAATAAATATCGACTTATAAGTAGCCAATATAAATAGTGTAGGGAATGCATGATATATTCTCAGTTGTTCGAACGAGCAAACAAACGTGCCTCTGCATCCTGAACGATGTCCGACTGGTGGAGGGAAGAGCTTTGCAGTGAGGTTGGCCAAGAGGGACCTGGAGCCAGCCAGCCTCCTGGGCATTTGCACAAGTTATGTCAGGACTTCAGGGGACAGCAGAGACTTTCATTTGCAGAATTCGCTTTTTGAGCAGTGCTTTTTTTTTCCTCCCTGGTACTGTAACAAGAATTAATGTGAGGATGCTCCGTCCTAGATCCATCCTGTAGGGTATTTTGAAGATAGATAAAGGAGAAAGAAGAGGGAGAGGATGTAGAAGGACATTGTGTCCTTCTGAGTGTAGGAACAGATAAGTGATGGGTAAAAAGAGTAATCCCAGAAACAGCTTCAACTACAGAATAGCGTTAACTTGAGGCTTTTTACAGCATCATCCCAAAGACAGGTAATTTCTGTTCTGTTATCAGAGTAATGCCCAGGTTGCTGGGCATGTAAGCACTAGCCTAGAGGTTCACAATTTTCATCCAAGGATGTTGTTTCTTAACAAAGGAAGTTTCACTGCCAGAGTAACCTGAACAAGGACAGAGTCTCCTTTGAGAGTGGCCTCTATAATGCACTGCTGAGTCACAGGTACCATCATCATCAGAGAACAGAGGGAGTGCTTTGCTAGGAGAAGTCACCCATCAAAAGAGGTCTGGGGATTGTTCGTTTTAAGAAATTAAGAGCAAAACTCAGGAGAATACTAATGTCAAAGCAACAACCAATACAGTTTTACTGTAGAAAGAAAACACGCGCTAGCAGCTGGAGTTGATTTAATTATGCTGATGGTGGAACAGAAAGCTGTGAACTCATTAGCAGAGGCTTAGCGTGTCAAAATTGCCTACTCTCCTGCTGTATAGAGACAGAACTTAGCACTGGACATCAAGGACCAGAGGCCTTGTGTGAGGACAGATTAAGTGGGTTTTTTTTTTTCCCAGCAAATAGAACTAAACTTCTTTTGAACATGAATGCAACTTCCCAGTCTCTGGGTAGCATTTCCCCCCCCAAAAAAGAGGTGGTTTTCAAATGGTCTTCACAGTGACATTATAAAATACTCCAGTAGCATCAAAATAGTTTAACTACCTCTAAGCATATTGCTTTCAGAGCTGTCCACCTCTTAAATTTTAGACCAAGACATGGACTTGTAGCCTGACCAAGTCTTTAAAATGTAGCCAGGTGATGCTAACCTTAACAGCCCTTCCAACTCTAATCCCAGTTTAACTTGGGGCCTTCTTTCATCTCTCCCCCTGCACGTAGTCAAGTTGGCTGCCTTCCCAGGAGACCTTCCCTGATGATTATTTTCCCTTTCTTATAAACAGTATATCCATAGAAAGGCATGGAAGTGATTTGCCAAATAGCATCACGGTATTTCTGTACTATCTTCCATTCCCTTAATACCTTGCTTGGGTTTTTTTTGCATCCCAGCTGTGCAGCTATACATTACCAAGAAATCAGCTATATGTGCTAGGTTTCAGCTCTCAATATTAGTCCAGGGGTAAAGTACTGAAATTGGAGAAACTGATTTAGAAATCCATGTTATTAATTAAATGTTTACGGCTAAACATTCTGATACCTTTTGATGCAAGAGTGAAGTTGCCGGCAAAAGTATGGCATAAACCAAAGAATTCACAGTAATTAACAGAGAAGGGAGCAGACTTTGCCTTTCCATGTGCTAAAAACTAGTGTGAAATGAAGAAAATGCTTTAAACCTCAGATCTAGTGGATTTGTCTGGCTTTGTAAAAAAAAAAGGTTTCCATATTACTGTGAAAAAATTACCGTGCGTAATTGAACTAACATGATTTTTAAAAGGCTGTGCCTTTTTGTTTTCTTTTTTCCTGGAAATCAGTTTTGCCACCACACCTTGTGCTGCTCGGAGCTCTCAAGCACATTCCTGGTCTGTGTTTTAAGGAACACGTTAGCAGAGTCCAGAACAGGAGTCCCAGGTAACTGTGCGGGTTTTGTTTTTCAGGACTGTTGATGAGAAAGCTGGTTATCCTGGAGTGAGCGGAGCAGGGTGTTGAGACCTCCCTTTGTGCTGCCCATCTATTAGATTACTAGCCAGATGGTATGTTCAAGAAAGCTTAACAAGACTGTCTTTTGTTACAAGAATGGCTTTATTCTTCAGAAGCTCAGAATATTTTTCTTGATTTTGCAGCAGTAGCTGCATGGGTACTGTTTCTTCGCTCAAAGCGGTGGTTCTTGCCCATGAAAAACGTTGTTAGTGCAATGCTTTCATCTTACCGTGAACTAACCATGGAGCTTGACTTACCCAGCCACAAATTTACCTTATTTTCCCCGTGATCCTCCACATTTTCTGTACTAGAACAACGCCACAAGGAGCAAAATGTTGGTTAGGTTGTTGATCAAATAGCATCATGGTGGGAGCCAGCCAGCCGGCAGCACCAGCAATTACAGTGTAGTAGGCATCTCTTCTTAAACCGTTTATATTCATATACATGATATTATGAGTTTGCTAATAGGCTATGTATCTTATTTATGCATTTCCCAGTCGTTCATCTACACCAATAGTTATGCTACAAGCACATGCTTTCACACATAAATAGCATCATTATTTCCAGCTAATCCAGTTGACGCACATTCTCGGTTTAGCAACGGCAGGTCTAATTTGAAGAGTCAAACTGGAAGCCTCACGCTTTCATTAGCCTTTTATCAGTATTGTTCAGGTTCTGTTCAGAATCTGAACCAATAAAAGGCTCCTCTGATAACATGGATTTTTCCTCCTACTTGTGCTGTATAATTTTACAGACAGGTAGCCCCAACCTCCATTTCATGGTTGCATCTGCTATAATGTCACTTAATTATAAAACATCCCTTGGAGAAGTAGTTGTTGGGGTTTCAAGAAGAGAAGTGAGGTGGAGAAATATGAAGGAATATCTGTTTTCCAAGGCGTTTAAAATCAGTGGAAAATTAGATGTCAGTAAGAGAAATTCCTATGTGGAAGTCAGAGTCCACCTTAGTGGATTTTGCAGTTTTGACTTCCCCAAGAAGAGCTGGCAGCCAAATCAGGCTTGCTGCCTGAGATACTGACTGCCTAAATAATGGGTCCTTCTCCCTTGAGTATGCTGCTATTACTTACTGAGTTTATTCTCTGTATATGTTGTCCGCACTTTAACAAAATTAATCCTTTTGAATGCTTTTATTTAATTCAGTCTGAGGCCCTGACTTTTCTTGCTTGAAATCTTCAGTCATTATTTCCATGGATAGTGAGAAAGTCCTCCCTAACTTAAAATATTTCCATGGTAAGAACAAATAACATGAACGCTGACCTTTCAGTCCCAAGGAGAGTGTCTGCTTAAGAGCTTCACAGCCTGTTGCCTCAGCGCAGATTGACATTCGCAAGGTTGATAAGTTGGTTATTTTGATGTAAATCAACGTGGAAGGCAAGACAGTCTCAATAGCTATGAGAGCAGAGTCCACTTTTTCTCTGCTTAATATAGTATAATGGATAATAGATCACAGAAAGTCACCATCCATGCATAATAGAAATGATGGCTGCTGTTATTTATCGGCGTGGAGGCCTGGAAAGGGAGGGAGAGTTAAAATATTGAAAAATCTGCTACGTTTAATAAAGAGGAAAAAAAGCCCTATCAGGGAGTTTGCCAGCTATGCCTTAAAGCATCTTTGCAACCGACTATCTGTGTTGATAGTATTTTAGGGATTAGAAGCAGGCCTTTGAATATGGGTCATCATGAATTCTAATCAAGATATGCTAGGATCTGATACAGAAAACTGAGAAAAATCAAGGGATTTTTCTTTCTTTATTAGCAGTGCCCTTTGAAGACCCCACAGCTTTCCATGTGCTTTTCTGATAGCCAGAGAGGTCAGCAGTTTGCTCTGAGCAGCCACAGCAACAAGCAAACTGCCTCTGTTCCTTATTCTTAGCTCAGCCTAAGCTTCTTGCAGGTGTTCCACAAATCTTCAGAAATTTATTTTTGGCATAACCAGGATGACACCTATCATGGCTTCAATCTAACGGTAGCTTGAACCTAGGAGCAGGGCAGCTGGGGATCCGGAGAACTCTGCAAGGAGCTTTTGCATGTAGGCACAGCAGAAACCCTCACGGAGAGGAGCATATACCCTTCTGTGATGTTGAGATGAGGAGAGGAATATTAGATCCCAAGCTTCCTGACGGTGCTAGTCCCCTGGAGCCATCATTTGTATTTGGACGCTCAGCAGTGCTGGCGTAGGCTTTACAACTACAAATATCAATGTGTAAGAGCGACCCTGGAAACTTCACAGTCGCTGAAAGAGCCTTCGGCACCAAGACTCACGGTGCCGTTCGGAGAATCACGGGTCTGTGATTCAGCTCACAAGGTTGATGTGCGATGGCAATGTGGTCCTGCTGGACAACCTTGTACTGTATTATTCTCCATCTTGCCATTAGCAGATTTTCTGTTTGGAGATACGGCCAAGTTGTTACACCCACTGCTGTTCTGGGCAGCTAAAACTGTTTATTTAGCGGCTTCCCAGCTTATTCCGTGCATCTGTGCTTCTGACACTCAAGGACCGGTGACTAATTCAGAGTGAGTGTTTCATTAAATGTGGCTGTATATAGAATCATACTGACTGTAAATCCACTGCTGCTGAATTCTTTATGGTCACTGCAAACCTTGCTTTTGCAACCAGTTTTCCTTCATTGATCTGTTCAACAAACTTAATATGTTCATGGGTATGGCTCAGAACCCACATTCCTGGTATTCTGTTGTTAGATGTTCTTAAGCACATACAGGCTGGTCTGTACTGGAATTGGTTCCAAATCACGCTGAAGGTGAGACAGAACATGCTGTTTTTCTTGTGTCTCGGGAGACTTTGAGCATTTCATTTCCCAAATTGTATATATTGAAAGATAGGAGTGCTGGCCTTTCATCTTTCTTGGCAGTGCAGCGTGTTGCTTGAGCAAGGCAGCAGGTTTGACGTTATGATTGATAACCCTTTCCCCATGCTCTGCTCCTGGATGGTGTGTGTGAGAACATTGCCCTTGGTGACTTTGCTGCCTGTCCTTCTGCAGAATTTAGCAGTAAGGGTCTGACCTGCAACATGGACTTCTCATGGAGGAAGCCTCCAGACTCAGCTCCCTCTTCAAACTCTTTCTGAGCATCATCTTTGGCTGCTTGCGTGTTATTTGTGGTTGGCGTGTGTTCTGGGCTTTTTTCCCCTCACAGAATGAGTGATGCCAGGCTCTGGCAAGGCCACCTTGCTTGTCATTACTGAAGTACAGGTGTTGAGGAGATCATACCCTAAATTAATTCCAAAGGTAGCCCTGGAGTATCACCAGGACTGATCCATTACTTGCCAGCCCTTGTCTTGAAACTACTCTTAATGACAGAAAAGAAGCGGTGTAGTAGTTAGAACGTTTGCTAGATAGATACAAGGCCCTCCTGGGACGTTCCCATGCTTTTATTTATCCAATCTGTCCCCACCTCAACCTTGGAAACTTTGATTAAATTTCTAGAAAAACAGCCTTACAGAGCACATGTATATTCATCACCTTTAAAATTATTGGCAAGCCTCCGTCCTAAATACCAAGGCAAAGCCAAGACCGTCTCCTCCAGTCTGTGAGACCTGCAAGTCAGCAGAGCGAACCAGCCCGCTGCCTTCTATTAGATGTTAGGCACTTGACAGCCAAGTCAAATGCCAAGTCTGGGAGGGCAGTAATTCAATTCTTGACTTGAGTAATACAGTTAATTTGTCCTTCCTGTCCTCCAGAGAAATGTGTGACCTCGCCGGTGATGTCCGTCCTAAAATCCTCTTATTTTGGAGGTTACTCGTTTTTCAGGTGTATGTTGGCAGTGTCTGAACACCCCCCCACACACATACCCCGCTCCACCACCCTCCTTTATTTTCCAGAGTCTTCGGCAATATTGCTTAGGAACTGGGGAATAAATAAAGGATGGAGAGACCCTCCTCCTAGTCCACCCTGATGGACAGGGACAGCGCCTTCCTGCCTTCTCCTCACAGTGAGCTTCTTGAACTGGAGCTGAGAGCTTCATCCTACGAGTGCGCAGTGATTCAGTGAGACCTCCTTCACCCTTTGTGCAGAAAACAGTGCTGTGCAGCGAGAGGGTATTTTTCTCTGCGCTGCACAGAGGATGGACCACCACATAGCCTTTAAAAAGCAGCACAGGTCAGACAATTGCATTGAGATTACAGGAGGATAGCCACAATGACCTGCTTCAGCCACAAAACTGTAGTGGGCTGAAATAAAACGTATCTTTATTGTGCTTTTGCTATACAAACTACATCAAGGCCCCTGAAGTTGCTGCTTCCATTTCGTCCATGTACAAGTCGGTTTTTACTCTACTGATGCGTGATTTTGCAAGCAGAAACTAGTCTGGCTGGGACTGTGTTGCCTTTGAATTTTAAACTGAGCAAAGCCTTTAATGCTCAGGTTGTGGCATCAGGCTTCCTAATTAGAGGGCTTTCAAAGGTGCAGCTTTATTACGGTTCAAGCCTTCAGAGGTGAATCAGAGGGTAGGGGACTCAACTGCAAATGTGTGAGAGCATGATGTTCAGGAATTTGCCTGTTCTCCTGGTGATAATTTCCATGTAGACTTTTCTTTTTTCACTCTAAAATTTGAAAACAAGATTTTTTTTTTTTTTAACATCCACATATTTTTTGCTTAAGTGTACAGTTCGTGTTACAATGCTTGATACTGTCTTTCAAATATTAGCTTATTTTTAGCATTAAAGTCTTTTAAACTGAATTTTGCTATCATACGGACAGGTTGAAACGTGCTGAGAGTTAGCCAACGTATTTAGTGAAGTTAAAAATTACCAGTCTCCTTTCTGGTAGTTGGGTAGTTACTCTCAGGATCACCGCAAGATTTCTCAAAGGGCACTCAGGTCTGCTGACAGTGAGGAGCAAAGCTTATCTTTGCCTTTGAATAAGTAAATCAACGCAACTACATGGCAAAAGGTAAGAAACTGTTTTAAGGATCCATTAATGGATTGACCAAGAGACAAAGCCATCGTGTGCTGAGGTAGGATTAGTTCAGCTCCATGTTTATACATTTTGAAGTGAAATGAAACTCTAGTCATTCCGCTTCCATCCAGCTTCCTCAAAATGTTTCACTCGGCACGTTAGTACTGCAGTTAGAAGGAGAGGTTTGCCGAGGAGCAAAGGGCATCCCCTCGGGCAGGTGCCTGAGGGACCTGGCTGAGGAGAAGCAGGGCTATAAATGGCTGCAGGTGAGAGCAGCTCAGAGGGAGGGAGCTCATCCTGCCCTCCTAGGTTTCTTAGTGTCAGCTGGACAGAACTGAATGTTCTGGAGAAACACAAGGAATGGATGTTAAGGGTAAGTGACTTTGTAGGGAATTAATTTATGAAGGACGTGAGATAGAAAGGTGTGTACCAGCCAAGCGCTGAGAGGTAGGTCCTTGTGGTGAAAGGGTTCAGATCCAGCTCTGTAATGATTGTGAATCATAATGTTTCCTCACTTTATGTTGAATTGCAGCTATGTTATGAGGTTACAGACCCATCAGATCCCAAGTACTAGTCATACAAAATTAATCAAAAAGACCTTGAGGTTTCTAAGGATTGTATAATGTCCGCTGAATATGAACTGATGGGGTAACTGCACTGTGCAAGCTCAGCTTAAGAGGTCAGAAACTGCGCAAGCTCTGAAAGCAATCAATCCAGTTGTCCATGAACTGTGCACTCATGATTTCAGAGCACCTCCCAAGCCATCTGCACCTCATCATTGTAAGAATATTTTCACCGTCTAAATTGTGATTATCAATGGGAAACAATGATGTGAAAGAACTTGAGCCACCTGCGTAAAATGTGTTTGCTGCTCGCTGTTGTAAGCAGCTTGTTAAAGCTGCATTGCATGTCTTCCTCCAGGATAGGAACCAGGATTCAGCCAGGCCCTTAAAGAGAAATGTTACCACAAAAACAATATGCCAGAAGAAAAATCTCCAGTGTCTCATGTTCATATTATTTTTTTCCCTGAAGAAACGTGTAAGACCAACTATTCCAGCAGAAAGATAAACTGAAGATGCGTGTCCTTAATTTAACATCTCATTCAACTTGTCCCTCTCTCCTTTTTCCTTCCAGATTGCTCAGGAGCTTTTGAAATGTTAAAAGGCAAACTAGGCCAAACCAAAACTTGAACAGAAAACTCTTTACAAACTACCATAGGTCAAGACATTGTTGCTGTTGAAGGTGACAAAGAGCAACTGGAAAATTATATTTTCCGTGCTTCTGCTAGCGGTATTGGGAGGCTCTGCTGTGTTATATAGCCTTGATTCTAGGAGAAATCATGATTTTATCTGAAGAAATGTAAATGGTCTGCACCAATGGGGAGTTTCTGCTTACACAATTGGAATAGAGAAGGGCGGGATCAGTTAAACAGGATAACACCTCATAGGCATAGAAGTGCTCTCACCTGTCAGCTGCTCTGGGATATAGATTGCTGGTTCTTACCCTTTTTTGGAGCCAGCAAAGCTGCTGCTACCTCTTAATCCTTCTGCTGGCTTCTTGCCTCTTTGCCCTCTTCCCAGTTGCCCCTTACTTGCCTGCCACCAGCTTCAGCAGGACCTCCGAGAAGACCTAAGTTAGGCTAGATACTTTAGATGATGACTGTTGAAGGGGTGAGACATTGAAAAGTAAATCAGCTCTTGTAGAAGAGTTTAAATTAATTTGCTGTCGTATTCTTACACGTTCTCAGTTTCACCTAAATCAAGAGGTATTGTATGTCTTGAGTAGAACCAACAAGGCGGGACTGAGTTAATGGTCATTCCAGTATGAGTACAATTTCTATTTCTTGCTCTTTTTTTTTTTTTTGCATGCAGGCGTAAATTTTGGTCAGCATCATTGTTTTCTTCAGAAAACTGCCACAGCGGGGTTGGGCTTTCTTGCCCTTAGCCAGGCTGTTTCATGCGAACGTCCTGCTGTTTTTGGAAGGTCTGAAAGCCCCGCTGGAGGGTTGGGCTGTATCTGCTGTGCCTGGGAAGGTCAGGAGGAGCTGCTTGTCTTGTGGAGGCAGAGGAAATAGAAACTGAGCTCTGCGGCCCGGTTGATAAAATGAAGCAAAACCAGAATATAACCAGTGCTGAGCAAGTCCGTCCCCTTGCTGAACCTGCACCTTGGGCTAGTTCTTACAGGCAATACGTTGTACTTGTCCTCCTTCACTTGCTGCTGCACAGGGGCTCCCACGTGGTTTCTGGCTCAGGAAAATCTCTTAGCATACTATAACAGAATAAGAACAGAAATCTGAATGGAACTCAGTTAAATGTTTGTAGTTTGAAATTATGAAATGCCTTCGTTTGGGTGCAAGGTTTGTTATTTCATTCTGTTGATTTTTGATAATCTGTTCTTTCAGTGTTTTCTTAATGTTTTCTCTCTTTTCTAATTGAAGAAAAATAACTGAGAATGAGCACTCACTGGAAAAAAAAAATCTCATTGAACATGATTTAAATACACCTTGACACCGTTAAAGCTGGAAGAACCACTTTATGGTGCAGGCAGCTCCTTAAAGACACTGGTGCTGGTTTGGAGAGAGGAAGGAAATTCCATTTCTGGATGGAATTCAGGGTAGAATCAGCCGGGGTGAGCTGGGAGTCAGGCAGTGGTCAAGTTACCATGCTTTTCTTGTGAGGTTAATATAAGGAAGTCTCTCGAAGAACAAAGGAGTGTTGATTATAACAGTGACATTTGTAGGACTTGTGATGAGCAAGTGCTGCTTTTTAAAAGCAGCATGTGCTATTTACAGGAGTCATCCAGGAGGGAAAAAAAGAAAATACAAAAAAAAACCAAGGATATTTTCCGGTAAAAATCCCACCCTTAAACCAAATAAAACTAAGGGAGTGATAAGGATTATGTTGGAAGAGAAAGGAAGGGAAGAGGATAGTGAGCAAAGCGGAATATGAATCAAAAGCACCATTGTGATAGGGGAAAAAAATAAAGCAAATATAATCCTGACGTACGTATGGAGCATTACCTGTGTTCTGCGCTGTGCAGAGGCAGTAGCAGCCTGACTGGGGTCTGTGTCCTCATCTGGGCAGTGCTTTTTGGGAAAGAGAACGGTAAAATCAACCAGAGGTCTAGAAAATACACCCTGCAGTGATAAATTGATACTACGTAGTATGAGTATGGAAGAAAGGAAATTTGAAGCCAGTCTTCCACTACATGGAGGGCTACTGCATAGAGGAAGATAGTTTGTTCTTTTGTATCCCTAATGGATGGCATAAAACCAATGGGTGTAAATGACAATAAGGAAGGTCCGTGTTAGACCTTTGGGGAGACAGGAGGCATCAACAGCTCGAGGACTGCATAAATAGCCTGAGATCAATATAGTCTCTCCAAAGACTTAAACCAAACATGGATCAGGAATGAAAGATCTGATCATGTCTTGGAGCAGGAAAGGGACTTGATGACTTGTTGGCATTCCAAACAACTTGGTGATTGCTCCAAGATCATTAAAATAGAAGCCTTGCCCTTACTTTTGTCTTCACGTACCCAAACCAGCACTGAGCTCAGAGAGGAAAAGACTATCTCTGTGGCCGAGGAGAGAAAAAAAAAGTGGACACTGCCCAAAAGAACAGTTGAAGCAGAAGGTGGGCACACAAAGGGACACCAATAGTCCAGTGGTTGGATAAGCGGAGATTTTCTTCATGCTCTATCCCTACAGAGGACATCACCAGGTCACTTAGTAGTACACGCAAGTCCCCATGTGCTTTCGAATACAGATATGCAGAGGTTTTGCTTTCAACTGTAAATCATAGCGTATGAAGACAGAAGTTCATCTTGCTCCAATTAAAGATGTAGGATGGTAGTGCTGTAGGGGAGGGAAGCCTCCTGTTCCCATTAAGTTAACTTGTGTTTTCCAGGGTTTTATTTCTGTTTGTAATGAGCGTAATGGCTGTACTTACCAGGAGCTTCTCAATGTGCTTGCTAATGAGAGAAAGAAAACGGTTTGGGGATTGTTTGTAGAAACCTTTGGATTAAATGTTTCTATTTTCGAGAGACTTAGCTCCCTCCCTCTATACTCACAGCAGATTCACAAAAGCCAGTGGCCTAAGTAGCCAAATAGTTTCCTGTGCTATTCAATTTTATTGCTATGGTATTTCTTTGACCAGATTTTCTGTATAACTAGAAATGCAAGAAATCTGAGCAGAAGACCATGAAATGGAGCAAATAGCTCCAAGTTTTGCCAGCTGCTACTTTGGTTCTGTAAGAGAGGTTCTGTAGCAGGGACTCTTCCCAGATGAGTCATCCTGGGAAGGGTTGGGGAGAAGGAAGGCACTTGTGATGCGGGCATCAAAAGGCCTTTCCACAGGTCTCTAAGCAAATGACAGCTTGTGTGTAACTTTGGGGAGGGCACATGGCGGTGGGGGGCTCACAACCTGCAGCGTGTGCCGGTTGTCCAGAGAGACAACCTCACTTCTGAACTTTGTTCCATTATTTTGTTTGCCTGTTTGCTGTGCTTCAGAGTTATTGCCCTGATCTTGCGTAATTTAAAATAATGATTTTTATTGACAGGTAACAATCATAAATCAGCATATAGTCACTCTTCCTAGCAGAGACTTTCCCTTCTCTTCTCCCCAGACAGTGCATTCACATGAGGAGTTACATACCGGGAGTGTCTGGAAGGGGCAGTGCAGGTGAAGGCAGGCCTCTGAGCTCGCGGTGCTTCAGCCACAAGCACCCGTACGATAATGTTTGATAACTGCATCTAGGTTTGTGGTTTTGCACAAAATTGTGTCTTTCTTTGAGACGTATCCTTTTATACTTACTTGTTCAGTTAAAATGAAAAGCTCCGTTGCGTGAACGCTGGAATGAACCGCAGCACAGCGTTAGCGTTACTTCCACGGGAGCAAACCATAAGCAAATTGTTTCTTTAAAGGATCCAGCTGCTCTTAGTCTGTATTCAATTACATGGTTGTTCTTCAGTGGGCGAGACAGAAAAGTTACAGTTATCTCTGGCAGCTTTCCTTCATCTGCTTGTAGAGGGCCCTTTGATTCTGTGGTTCTATGAATTCTACCTGGGCGGTTGGTTTTTGAAGTCTGCCCGCCTGGGGTAAGGAGTTGCTGGCTCACACCTGATGAGCATGTAATTGAGATGATAGCGCAGCAGAGATGTTCTGCAGTCTCCCTAATACACCTTCCCTTCTTCCAGTGTGCAGTAACGGTGCATCTTCACTGGCAGGGTGCTCCTCGCGCACCTCCTCATGATTTCCAGACTTAGTCATGCTCTTTCATCTCGGTAACAGTGCTGCGCTTGCTCTGAGAATGCAGCCTCTGTGTGAGTTAGATTCCATCTGAGTCATGCTCTGTCCGTAATGAGTCTGCTTGGGATTCATTAGTCAGGACTACTCTGGCCTTCCTGCTCAAGCAGGGGATTCAGCCTCATCCATTTCTTATTCTTTGTGCTTGGGAGGTGAGAATTTCTGAAGCTGTTGGAAAGATGGACTTTGATTTAATCATTTTGAAGAGCATTTACGTGCGACTGAAAAACCAGTCTAAAGGCTGAATGGTAAAAGAGGGTCAGCCTCCTGCCAAACGGACGTATGATCCCACTAGTGTGAAGAGCTATTTCAGCTTAAAAAAAAAAATAAATACTGCTTCAGGAAGATTCTGAACTAACAGCGCTTTCATCCTCAAAAAACACGAGTACCCACCTTAATGACACGCACCGTCATTCTGCAGGAGGATGCAGCTGTGGACATCTCCACTGCATGATGGAGTTGTAGCAATATTTATGATCTGCCCAGGGCCGTTTTCATCCAGAGCCGCTACTCCAAGGCCTTGCCACACATCTGATCCTTCTTGCTCCTTTTTGAGCTCACTTTCTGAATGATGATACATTTTTCCTTGCTCTTTCTTGTTTGCACCTGTCTCATATTTTCATTTTTGATTTCTCCTCACTTACCATTTCCTTCTTCAGAAAGGAGAAGTCCGCAGGTAGAGTGCTGTCACCAAAAATGTATTTTCCCAGGAGAGAAGAGTTTCCTGCAGGCCCAGCGTGCCACTGTCCCCATCTTATTGTGACATAAAGATATCTATAGAATGGATGATAACAAAATTACTGAGTTGCATTCTGTTAAAATTACATGAATAATGTTTTCCTAATTTTTCATTCCTGTAGGCTGTCACTCTGTGCAAACTCTGCACCCAGCTCCGCTGGAGTATGAAGAAGGCTCCGAAGTTCATGTAAGTGTGTATTTTCCTAAACATGAATTCTCAAAGCAGCCATTAGCTCTCTAGCCCTTTTGACTATGAGGGAGTTGTTACAACAGGAGACACCGATGGAAAAGGGATAAGATGATTTGCAGGGGCAGGAAAAGATAAAAATTCACAAATAAGGTTAAAAAAAAAATGCAGCAGGTACGAGTGAATTGTCAGTGCCTGACTTCTTGGGAGCAGTGACGGTTTCCAGCAGCAGTGGATCACCCAGGAGTCCGGAAGGAATGACAGTGCATTGCTGCCGTGCTGTTCTTGGCTTCTCTGCTTCCTCGGTTTGCATTCAGCGTGTGTCAGGGGACGGCGAGGACGGTGGCTCACTGGGGCTTTGGGAAGCTCGCTGCCATGGGCTCTTTGAGGGAGTTGGTGCCCTCAGAGCCCTGCCCTTGCATTTTGGCACGTGCATTTTCAAGCGTTAGTTTGTGCTCTCCCTTCCCGGTGGTTTTAGGTGCATTTGCGGGTCTATTCAGCGTTCCAGACTGAAACACAGCGTTAATGTAAGGTGTGGCCAGCTCTGCCCGCCGTAATTGCGTAGCCTGTTTTCAGGATTGCACCGGGTTTATAAAGCTGTAAGATGTTCCTGAAGCATGGCTGAAATTATATAATTATCTGGGCTGGCGCTGTATTGATTCTCTTCTGTGCAAGATAAGACGAAGTCTGCTGTATCTAATGCTTTTGTCCGCTGTGCCTAATTTAAGTTTTATCCTAGATTTTATGTGTTCCATCAGTAAGAAGTTAATTGTACATGCCACGATCAAATGTGTTGCAAAGTTATTAGCAGTGCGCCTGATTCTGTGTCCCAGACATGCACGAAAGATAAAGAGAATTATTTAAGAAGCTACTTTCTGCTGTGGTGCTGGCTGGTCGGATATGAACATGAACATTAATGTTGTATCGTTGTATATTGTGTAAAGAGCTTTACTCAGCCGTATTTTCCCTTTCTCTTGGCTTGCTGTGACTTTCCATAGGGAGGGAAAAGAAAAACAAAGCAAACCATCTTGTGTGCCCGTGAGCACTGTGGAGGTCAGATGGCCTGCTGCAGATTTTAGCTTTGGTGCGAGAAGATTATTTCTGTTGGAAAAAAGTAAATCACAGGGGAAGTGCACTGCTGTAAAGTGTCAGTGCAGTCTGCCAGAGAGCATAGGATTCGGGGCTGGAAAAATCCCATTGCAGTAATCCATTAATCCATAGAATTACCTGGAAGGTTTTCAATACAAGGAAGGAATTAGATAAGATCCGAGTTTTTAAATTTGTATTAAACATCGAGGGCTATTTCTGGTACTTTATTTTCTTTGATTCAGTGCCCTCTAGAGGTCTTGCAGCTGAAACTGGAAGCCCGGGAAAATAAGGTTGCAGGGAGGATTCTCTCTGGCTGGTGCCGCTATGCGCTGGCGTATGCGGTGCTTTAAAATAACTGCAGAGCTGCTCCGGGAGCTAAATGCTGCTCTCCACGCTCACTGGGAAGGGAAGAAACATTTATGGTGGGAGAAGTTTAGGTTTTAATACTTGTGAGCACAAAAGCAACTCTAGGACTTTCCTCTGTAAAGCCGACCTGCTTTATTACAGGTGACAAGTTGTATGGTGTGAAGTTATCAGCGCACCAAATGTTTGTCCGTTTACCCTTTTTCACTATAGTCTCATTCAAGACATTTTGAGGGAGAGATCGTCTTTTTAGATGAACAGCAGACATGCTTTTGAACCTTGAAGGCTTGCTATTAGTAACAGAACGGGTGAGGCTCCGTGTCCTTACAGCTTCGTGTCTCCCAGTCAGGCTCTGCGTGCCCTGGCGAGGCATTTCCCTCTCCCCAAGAGCCAGAACAACCGTCTCTTTGTTGGACTTCCCTTCTGATTAATGAACATGATGTGTAACCTGCAGCACATCCCCGTGTAGGGGTGTCTGGGAATCGCTCTCCTCTATCCAGCCGCTTGCTTTCATCAGATGATTTGCCTCTTTACAGCTTTGACAGTGCTATCAAAGAGTTTGTGGGGAAGGAGAAAAAGGTGATGGCATGGTATGGTTATATGGAACTTGCTTCTTGGAGAAACCCAGCTGAAAATAGAGATGTTGCCTTTCAAATAGGGTCAGACTTCAGTTCAAGCTTTGCCGCACCCACTGGTGCTTGGTATCAGTCTGAGAAATTAACAGAAATTCATATTTTGCTTGTTCACCCTTTATGGGCTGGCGGTTGTCACGTGTATCGCTCGGCAGAGATTCCTGCAATCCTATTACTTAGCCAGCTAGGAAAATGGCAGCACTTTGGAGCTTTGCGTTTTATTGAGGAAAACTCTCCTGTCTTCCTCCAAGTGTGCTTTTATGAGTTGTTTTTGAAGCTGTTGCGTTTGATCTTTGAAGTGAAGCAATGGAAGTTGGTTGGAGCAACCTCAGTGTCATGGCCTGGCTGAGGAGGGGCGGCCCCATGCGAGAGCAGCCTTTGGCAGGGCCCTGCCCTGGCACAGGGGCTGCTGCTGGGCAAACCACGGGGTTTGTTTGGATGGACTGGAGCGTGTTAGAGACTGAGATAGTGCTGGGGACGCGACATCTACCCAACATGTACAAGAGGTTTTGTGCAGACTGGATCTAGCCCGGTCCCCTGAAGCAGCTGGCCCTCAGCAGCTGGAACAGCCACGTCATTCCTGGATGTCATCGTTTTGCCCTCCAGGAAGGCAGGTTTTGTGCTCCTAGACTTCTCTGCAAGGAACAGCAGTGTGCTGTGAAGCGGAGATGATGAGGCCGGTCGGTTCAGAAGGGCGCGTCTGACCTGAGCTGGAGCACTCTTTACAGAGACACCCTTGATGTGTCAGTATCTCCATCCCCAACAGAAGAGATCATGGATCTCTGATGCAGTAATTACAGAATCACAGAATCGTTATGGTTGGAAAGGACCTGCAGGGTCATCAAGCCCAACCTCTGTCCCAGCATCTCTCTAACCACTACACCATCTCCTCAAGCGTCGCATCTATTCGTTCTTTAAACACCTCCAGGGATGGTGACTCCACCACCTCCCTGGGCAGCCTGGTCCAGTGCCTAA